>CAJNOQ010000728.1:0-42379 GCA_905250885.1 Didymodactylos carnosus
GCTACAAAAATTCGTATCGCTTTTTTCGAAATTCTTTTTCATTATTGAGAAAATTCAGTTTTTCTAAATATGCGACGAAAAAGTCGGAATTCTGCTCATAATTCTCGATTTCTCAATCAAAGGTCAATGTCTATGTAATAAAAATATCCTATTCAGAATCAAGATCCGACTTTTTCGTCGCATATTTAGAAAAACTGAATTTTCTCAATAATGAAAAAGAATTTCGAAAAAAGCGATACGAATTTTTGTAGCGCGTGAAACGGCAATTCGAATGATATAATAATGAAGGGTCTATGTATTAACCAAAAAAACTAGATAGGTTTGCAAAATTACATTGCACCAATGGAGCACCATCGATGGCTGATTTTGTAGTTTCGATACGATGTGCGTGCGAATCTTCTAGACCACATGGCTAAAAATCCAAATGTCACATTGGTAAGCGCAAAAGGTTGAACGGAGAGGAGAAAAATGCGTTTTTTCAAAAGTCATGTTTTTTTCGAATTTTGACACCTTCACAATATTTTGCATTTTTCTTCTTGAAAACTCGATCAAAACGAAAAAAGAAGGTTTGTGATCAAGTGGTATTCTTTATAAGCTGAACAGTATGGTCCCACATTCTATAACCCAACTGGAATGTATTTGGCCTGATCGTTATATAAAGTGCTAAAATGAACAGTAAAGAATACGGTTAATACCAAAACCGGCCTTCGACATAAGAAATATGTATATTCTTGAAAATGCACTTACTTTTGCGCCTTACTTTTGAATTATATTCGATCTTATGCTCGTTCGTATTGATGTAACACTTTGATATGATAAAACGTTATTCTTTCAACTGAACAAGATAAAATGTAGTTATCTGATTGTTATTAAAGTGCGACTGATATGGTCTTTAAACGCTTAATCTGTAAATAATTAGATCGAGTTGATCTGTAAGTAAAAGGACCAAGAAAAGCCAGACGGCGTAACAGATCAATTTAAAAACTTAATCCTGTGCCAGAAGTGGTCAGAAATCTAATCGAGTAATGAATAACTCTGTTATTTTGAAACTATTTATGCGCTCTCACACAAAGGATTAACTTTTTAAATTGATCTGTTGCAGCGTCTGGCTTTTTTCGGTCTTTTCGGAATGTACATATCCTCTAGGAATGTCTACATTCCCTGTAACATATATATATCTATTTTTATGGTGCTCTCGAGTGATATAAGAAAACCTTATGCAGTAGAAAGATCAAATATGATATTTCTTTCAGAAAAATCAAATGATTTATGGTATTATAAAGGATTATACTCTTCAAATTTTTGGAATAAAATGAATAAATTAGTGTTTTTTTACCCAGTCTCGCAACTAGAGCTCGAGCTCAGGTTAAGCTTTTAGTATATTCGATCTTTTAAAAATGAGCCAAGAATAAACTTTGTCACGCCCACTTCTCTGTCAACAGTTCATCCGATCCGATGTGGTTCCTTCACACTTCATGTTCATATATTGTGTAGAGGTGCTCTTTCAGCAGACAAAAATTTAACTGATCTGTAGTTGTTGGGATAATTTGGAAACAGTCGATTTTTTCTATCTTATGATTGATACGCGCACAATAGATAATTAATTGAAGGTAGACTGAGAAGCATCAAACAGGAGCTTGTAAAATTCATAACATAATGATGCCATCGAAGCATCGATGTCAACAAAATCTTATTATAATGTTAGATTCAACTGCGTTCGTCGTATTGAGAAAGTTTACTGACAATCAATACCATCAGTATCATATGCCGACAAAAAAACCAAAAAAACTTGTGTAACATATGCATACATTCTGATCTATTACTATTATTCTAGCTGTTACTCACTGCTCATTTTGCGCTTTCGTTCTTCTTTCTATCATTTCCATCACCTAATGGATTAATT
Source organism: Didymodactylos carnosus (assembly GCA_905250885.1). Taxonomy (NCBI): domain Eukaryota; kingdom Metazoa; phylum Rotifera; class Eurotatoria; order Philodinida; family Philodinidae; genus Didymodactylos; species Didymodactylos carnosus. The sequence continues at coordinate 1,904 of CAJNOQ010000728.1, forward strand.
ACTTTAAAGTTTTCTTGTTCAGTTTATACATTTCCCAAAAATACAGTTTGATCAGTTAAACTTAAACTATACTACATCAAATCGCGAGACAGAGACCGATCTACCAAGATCTTGTTTAAACAACATCACGAGTCAGAGAGTAAATAATCAAATTTTGCGTAGAATCTGAATTTCTTAAAGACTAACAGTTCAGAAACGTTTATTTGTGTAAGTAATCACTATTTTTCCCACCGAGGAGGATTACTCCAACTAAATTGCAGTATTGAGCGAGGATCAGATTCGATGTAAAATTTAATCCTATACATTTTAAATTCGTTAAGGTGTCCGTCATATGAAAAAAAAGCTTCCATGTAAAACAGAAATGTTATATTCAAAGAGCAACGATATTTTGCCTATAAGTAGATCAATCGAGCGATTTAATCAATAAATCAAAAGATTCTAGATTTACTTGTTTTCTTCTGCGAACTTGATAAAACAGTCGACACTCATCATATTTTTTTTCATTTGAATAACGAGGTTCAAAAATTATTGCATTTATACTAACCATCACTTTTGATTCCTTCTAATATAACATGTTTTCCATTCAAATTCTGCCGTTCATGTGGTTCGATGAATTTAACTAGATCAACTGCGACATTTAATTTTGGTGGAATATAAGATAAATCAATCGTTTTGTTAATTTTTACATTTCGATTTTCAGCAGTAAATGTACATGTATAACGATCAAATGTAGATCGTTTATCAAATGTAATTGATAAATTCTGTCCATAATATACAAAATTTGAATCAAAATCACGTGTCCATACAAAGTTGTGTTCGTTTAACTCATACTTATCTACAGAAAAATTACTAAACAAAATGTCAGCAATACATATACTTATAAATTTCTTTTAGCACTACTTACCATCAAGTGGAATACATCGTAATGAAATTATTTTTGAAAATAATTGATAATTTTCTTTTGTTGATAATGGTTTAGAAGCTTTTGGATGTAACCATTCGATTTCTATTGACGGAAATAATGGTGTCTTATTTGTTGTAGACGTTATGATTTTACGATATGTCGATAAAATTCTTTTATTTATTCGAACAATGGCTTTTCGAGTTTGCCTCCATGTTGAACATTCATAAACACCTACATTTTTTTCTGCAAATTTTTCAATAACAATTAAATGTGTACCAATACGCTTTACATTATTTGGCATTTGAGCTGAATTATTAAACTTTAATTCTCCAATATATAAATCTAAAAAATATCAACGAAATGGTTATTATTCCATTGATTTATACAAACGTTCAATTACTTGTCAAACACGCTATCGTTACATAATTAGTGCCAATATAGATCAAATTTAGATCGGGATACGTTTTAATCGTAACAAATGATTCATGATCACCAAGAATTTTTGATGGTGGTGGTAATAAAACTGATGCTGTGTATATTTCATGAGAAGAAAGTATTGATACTTTACAAGTCCATGTACCAATGTCTTGTTTTTTAAATGGTTTTAAACTTAGCAGAGTTTGTGTTGAAAATACATTTCTTTCATTTGGTGCATACCATTTATATTTGGATCGAGTGTTGTCTAAATAAAGGAGTATAAGCGTGCTTCATGCACTAAAAATATTCTCGTCCGTCTAAAACGATGTCGAACACTTTAAAATTTCATTAAAAATTTATGATACAAACCAACTGTCAGATTAAAATGAATTTCTTTTCAATTTAGCGTTAGTCAATAACAGCAGCTGTGTATATGAAATACGCTCAAGTTTCTAGTCATTTTCAATATTTCAAATACGGTGTTGACATCCAGTATATTTGTATGGTGCTATTCTACAAAGCTGCCTATTTTGCTTTATACCAATAAAAAAATGAGCTAGATTTGCTAAAGCTTATAAGCTTAAGTGAATCGGATAATGGAAATTAACTGAAGCAAATAGGACACTAACAGAAATATTTGTTTTGGGGGAAAGAGGTCACTCCAAAGCCTTGTTCGTTTTTTATGATGTTCTTGATTATTTATACATTCATAAGAAAAGTTTCCACTTATTCTTCTAATTTATCAATAAAACATGGGTTATTTTTATGCTAAACGCGAATCTTGTGTCCGTTTCAGTTCGTGTTGCTGTCCTTTGTGAATCCCAGGAGATAGAACCATCAAAGTTCACCTTGAACTTTTAAGTAAATAAATCCTGGTATGATTAAATTATAGAGAGCATTGAGTTACTTGTATGCAAAATATCACAGATGCAAAGAACAAGTTTTTGTAGTACAATACAAATTTTACTGTACGCTGGAATGCTAAAGTATTTCCTTTGAAATAGCGAGTAAAATTTTTATATTTGAAAGAAAATCTGTGATTTTTTGCACATATGCCCTAGAATTTAGTCATATCAGAATTTATCTGCTTGAACGTTGAGGATTCGATCTCCCAGAACCATACGAAAAAGTAATATAGACTGGAAAGAATATCAAATTCTTATCAGAAACATGCAAAGGAACATCAGAAAAACTATGTTTTATCGAAGAAACGCTTGGAGAAAATTTTCCACAATAGTAGTAAAAATATGAAAATTTTCTTTCATCTTCCCCACAAACGATAATATCTGTTTTATGTGAGATGATATGTTAAGCATATAATGGTGTTATGCATGCGTGCGTGGATGTATGAATTACGAAATGAATGGATCAAGTAAAAACAAATATTATTATTTCTTAAATACTCCATACGCGGTCGATGACAATAATTGGTTATGCTGTTCATTGGTGAATTACAAATTAAAAGTCAGCATCATCAGTGGCCATCATATGTTTGTTTCTGGATGTTGGGTGTCTTGTATTACTTAAGTATTTAGCGCTTAACATAGATCCTAAAACTGCATGTGATAGAAAAGAAAGAGAGTAGTCAACAGAGAGCATATGACATTACAAAAAACCCTTAATTTCACCTAGAAAAAAAAGATAACAACGTTTTCTGAGCCCATCAAGTGAAGATGAATAAATGTGTAAGTGTGATGATGATCATAGTGAAAAATTACGTATGTCTATGTAAAAGGTGATAAATAAGACAAATAATTGTACTATACCCGATATACACTTGAGTTGTAAATTTCGTCCAATATCAATATCTTCTATTGGTGTCAAAATTTCGATGCGTACATTGGGTGGAGATATTTGTTTTTCGGTCATTGTTGTTTTATCAATGGTATAATTCACACTCGATTGTCCAAAATTGTTTGATGCTTGACATGTATAAGTTCCATAATCATTTTCATCAATATTTGGAATAAGTAAAGTTTCACTACTACTATTTGACATATAGATCCATTTATCTAATGATCTTTGTTGACCATCTAAATTAATCTTCATCCATCTAACTGTTTCTCCTTCAACTATAAACAAAGACAATGTATGAAAGTGATGAAAAATAAAATTAGATATTAGTATGTACCTTTTGTACAAATTAACTTCAAATCATCACCGAGACGAACTCCCGTATTAGGATCTGTTGATAAAGTTAAGTTGGGTTTTTTTTTCGGATTATCCACAATAATGTTTCGTGTATCTATTTGAATTGTTCGCGTTGTTTGAGGAGATTTAATACGACAAATGTAGACACCATGATGTTCAAATGTGAACGATTTAAATTCTAAACGTGCACCTTTTTGTTGAACCTTTACTGATACTATGTCGTTTAGTTTTTTCCATTCAATTTTTCCAATAGGTGTATCTATAACAACAAAAAATGAATCTGTCATTGAATAAACATATACTTGGGTAAAACATACCTTTTCCAATTCTGCAAATCATTACAATATTCTCACCCAATTGTTTTTTACCACGTACATCGATAAATGATGTATTAAATCTTAGACGTGGTCTTTGACTTTTTCCATATTTCTCATTGCGTATAGCTGAAAAAGTTTTTGCATCAAATTTCAATATTTTCTGTATTCGATTACCATTTGATAATTGAGCTTCACATTGATAACTACCAAAATGTTTAGTGGAAAAATTTCGAAAACTCAAACGTGATCGATCGGTATAGACATTGTTTGGTAGTGAAAGATATTTTTGATCTAGTTCAGATACTAATGACCAAGATAAAGATGTATCATTCGCATTTTGATCTGAAAATATAATTTTTATAAACATACAATATTTAATATTAGACAAAATTAAGTTTATAAAAATAATTTTTGACAAAAGACATTTTGGCACATACCTAAATAACAGTTGACTATTACATTTCCACCTAATTTTAATTCTCGTAATGGTGATTGAAATTCAAAATGTATTTTTGATACACCATCGTTTTGTGTTACATCAGGCATTGTTCCATTTTGCTCATTTGTTATTCTCATATGATCATCTTGAGCAATTAATTCAAATGATTTATACGATGTACCATGTGGATTTGATCCCATACATGTATATACACCAAGATCATATTTATTTAATCTTTGAATAAGTAAATTCCCATCTGTAACCGAAGTATCGTAGGAAAATTTTGCATCAGAACCACGATTCCATGTCACTGTTGTAGTTTTATCTATTTAGATGAATACGAGTGTAAATATTTATGGAAAATGTAGATGTAAATAACTACCTGGTGTTATACATTTAACATGAACTGTACCATCAACACGATAACTATTATTTGGATTAAATATTAATTGAATAACTGGAGCATGAATATCTGAATCGCTACTTGTTGGTAACAATTGTTTATTGAAATCAAGTCGAGTAAGATCGAGTGTTTTAGTTGTGCTTCCATGTACATTTCTTCCTTTACATTGATATACACCCAAATCTTTTTCACTAAACGGATCAATAATAAGAAAGCGATCATTGAATACAACACTTTTTGACGGTAAACTATTTGTTTTGTTCCAATTTATTTTTGCTGCTTGATCTAGAAACAAACAATAATGAGTTTTAAAATAACGTTGATATTTTTAACTTACCTGATGAAATGCATTCAACAATGATTCGTCCTCCATTTTGAAAATCAGCACGAGATGATAAAAATTGAAATGAAAGAGTTGGTTTAACTGCTTTTGAATCAATACCACTAATATCTTCAGGAAGAAAATGAAGTGAACGAGTCAAATTTCCTACTGATGTTTGTACTTGACAAACGTAGGTGCCCAAATTGTGTGATTGAAAACGATTGATACGTAAACGAGAGCCTGTCACTTCAACATTATTTGACATTTTATTTAATTCGTGTGACCATTTTATGGGTATTGTATTATCGGTTCCTAAAAAGACAGTGTGTCGTTAATGTGTATATGAATAAAAGTGAATCAATATACCAGATACGACGCATTCAACATCAATAATTCCTCCTACTCGTAACTGTGACTGAGGTGTTAAAAAGGTAATATTTATATTTGGACTACCAGGAGATACACTCATTGCTGAAAGGAGACAACAGATAAAATGTATTTAATAATATTTTTGTTTCCAGCTTACGTGTATCTCCATAGAACACTTTCACTGTTTTACCATCTGGCTCGATATTTATTGACAATCGTTTTTCGATACTATATCGTTGATTTCTTGCACGACAGACATAAGTACCCGAATCATCACTCGTATATTTTTGAAATCGTAAGTTGGCTTGATGTGGACGAGTAAAGCGAGAAAATTGTTTGCCATTAACACGAGACCAACTAATACTGGCAGTAGGATCTTAATAAAGATATATAATAATACAGCATGAACTTTTAGACCAAATATTTTTGTGTTACCCGATGATCGACATCCAATTTTGATTGTTTTACCAACATTAAATACTGAACCCGGAAGTGGATGTAGTTGAACTAACAGAGGTCGGACTACTACAAACAAGAAATGAAATACTAAGAAAGATCAAATTATATTCGCTTATCCTGACCATTTGGTGTCGCTGTTTCAAGTATTCTTGCATTTTCTTCAATAGTATTTGACGTCGTAAATTGTGTTGTTTGAACACCTTCATCATTATTACTCTTATGAATGTGAACAACTTTTGACCAATGTCGATTATCTTTATCTCTTACATTGCAAATGTACTTGTTTCCAATATGATGTGGCTCAAGGATTAATATTAATGTATTTCCATGTTGCTCAAATCCTTTTGTGCTCCCACCTTCATCTGTCCACCATATCGAATTTGCGTTGGGTAAAATGCAATGTAATTGAAGATGTGTACCATAACGAATTATACCTTTTGGTTGAATATCGATTATTATTGGACTACTTGATGTAGGAGTGATTTGCACAAACGGACTCGGCTGAATGTTGATCATTAGTTCTTTTTCTAATTTTCCTTGCTCTGTGAGTGCTATACACGTATAATAGCCACTATTTTCAACACTAGCATTTTGAATGTTCATTAGGGCGTCTCTTGTATTAATATTACTAAGCAGATTTTCACCATTACGACTCCAAAGATATTGTAATACTCTGGTACCATCAACTCGACAATATATTTCAATATTAGAGCCAGATGTTATTTGTACATTCGGAGGATAAATTTTGATAGTTGGTTGGTAAGCAGTCGGGATATGAACTGGTAGAACTAGAGAGAAAAGTTTGTCTCATTCACTGACAGTTTCATGTTTCCCTCTTATACCTTCCAATGTAAAACTTTCATGTGCTGTGCCATAGATATTTGTACCAGCACAAGAGTAAACGCCACGATGACTCTGATCAAACATGACCATTTGCGGAAATAAACGAAGTCCCTCGTTGTTGTTTAACCATGAGTTTTGAGAATATTCATACGACTAGAATAAATTGGACTATATACGAAAACTTGTAATAAGGCTGCTTATTGCTACACTCACACTATTGTGCTTTCGCCAACTTAAACGAGGTAGAGGATCTCCGTCTCCTAGACAAATAACTGTGGAAACAGATCCGACTTGAACGTTTAACACTTGATTTGAAACAGGTAAAATACGAACAGTTGGTAATGCGCCTAAATTTGTCGACTTGAATTGAACATACACTTTGTTTTTGTTGAGAAGTGCTTACCTTGGACTTTGACGATAGCTTGCGCTGTACTTTCACCGCCTCTATTACTAGCACGACACGTGTACGTTCCAACATCGGCTTTTGTAACTGAACGAAGTTCTAACGTAACACCATTGCTTTGCAATAATGGACGTCCATCTTCTCTATAGTTTTAGAAAGAATTATCATATTATCGAAAGATTGCAGAAAAATTTGAGAGAAAGTATACCGTTCCCAAATTATTCTTGTCGATGAATCGATATTTCGAACTGAACACGTGAGACGAGTATATTCTCCAAATTTGAGTATTACATTGTTCGACGGATAGATAGATATTTGAGGCGCAACAAATCCTAAACAGAATTATACAGTCCCTATTTAAACTGCAGACTTCTTGTTTTGGATGGATATGCTGAACGACATGAAAAGATTCTCGTATCTTTGTCAATTTAACTCTCTCCTCTTTTGTATGATGTACGTTAATCTGAAATGTTTAACGAATGAAGGACCCAAGTTGGAAATCGTTCTTTCCATGAAACTAGGCTGACCATACGTAATTAATGACGGTGATTTCAAATATGAACATCGGAGTTGCCCTTAGGCTTTTGTTGACCGGTTCTCTGAACTGAATGTTCAGAAAACCAGGAAATAAATCCAGACAATTTTTCTCGATCGGCATTTTTGTAGAGGACACAAAAGTCTTGATGTGAAATAAGTTCCAATTTTTCAAAATATCGTTGAATGGTGCGATGATTTTGCAAAGCGTCCTACTGCAACATTTTTCCATCAAAACCAGCGTAGCCACTCTTATGGGGAATTTCCTTCGCTATTGATTTTTGTTTTGAAAAACTAAAAATTATAGAACATCGAGAGTTTTGTGTCCTCTACAAAATGGTCGATTAAGAAAAATAGTCTGGATTTGTGTCCTGGTTTTCTGAATATCCAGTTTTCAGAGAACCGATCAACAAAGGCCCAAGGACATCTCCGATGTTCATATTTGGAATCAGCGTCATCAGTTACATATAGTCTACTTGGTTTCATTGAAAAAACAATTTGTAACTTGCGGCCCTTCCCTGGTAAGCTCAAGTGGATATTTGTTTGCTGAAACTTGTTCAAAACAGGAAGACGTTTGTATGATCGACACTTACATGAGTAGAGAATGATAAAAGTGCTGCTGAAGATATAAGGACTTTATAAACGAAATGTGTTCGGCTTTTATTTATCACATAGGCGATATTCATTTTCGTATATAGTCATTTGTGAGTTGTTAGTTATTGTAAGAATATTCTTCTAAGCACTAGTATTAATTAATGATCACTAGCTCTTTCCACTAGAGAAGGAAACATATTTTCCAAATAGTTATAACATTTTCAAACCTATATTTGTTCAAAAATACATCAATTTTTTTAGAAATAGTCTTTTTGTGATAATTTAGAGAAAGATATAAATCGATCTTCTCACAGAGGAGGTAATAAGTGTTACTTGTGAATATTATATATCCTAACAATGGGTGAGTCGAAAGTCTTGCGCAACTCTTAGTGAAGATTTTTCAAGGGATTTTCCAGTACTTAATAAGCCAAAATGTAGCCTAAACCCTTTTAACTAGTTTTGTTCTACGCTGTTTAGATTGTGCCATATAAGCCCGACCTGGAACAGGTTGAGAAAAGATAAACCGATCCGGTCGGTCAAAAAGTATAACCGGACCGGACCGGTCGGTAAGCGGACCAGTTGGAATTATAACTCAAACTGGCGAAAATCGGTAAAATACCGGCGAAAACCTGGCGAATTTTTTAAAAAACGATTTTCAGAAAGAATTTCTCCCACAAATGAAGTAGTTTGCGAGCACACGTGAGAGAACCTTCACAATAGCGAGTCTATAATATTTAACCTTAAAACAAGAGATGAAAATAATATCTAGCTTGAGCATCGTCTTATTTATTCTGACTGAAAAAGACGTGAAATTTTAGTTTTTTTGACGAAAAACAGGGTAAAGAGAGCAGATGTTTCAAAACTTTCAACCGGTGAAATACCGGTCTCTACCGGCCCGGTTGACTTTTTCAACCAGTCCTGTCCGGTACCGGACCGGTTCCAGCTCTGATATAAGCTTATATCAGCTGTCTAACAAATCAGAGGATCTTCAATACGATGTACGCCACAATATGCTAATCAATTCAAATTGAGATGCAACTGACTATTTTTCATATAACTTAAAAACAAAAAGAGACTGAGGGCTGCGATTCTCGATATCAAACAAATGAGCGTTTAGAACATTTTTTTGATACCTAAAAGAGATTTAAAAATATTTTTTATAACCAGGGATTTTCAAAAAACTTGTTCATAGCAACTAAATTTTAAATAACAATTTATTGATTGTTTTACATGTGTAAGTAACCTAAAGCGTTCTCTTTAAAATGGGGGTTCAACGTAGTGTTGCTATTTTCTCCTTTAGCTGACACTGATTTTGGGAAGCCTTAGAGCTGCTTTCCATATGCAACATAATATTAATCTAAGTTACATTATATGAAAGAATTAGGATCAAACAAAGGATCTTTGGAGTGCGTGACGAACAACATACCCGTCAAACCATGCTGTAAACGCAAATGATAATTTCAAGATGATACTTTATGTCAAATGCTTAAGTAATCTGATAACAACAAAAGTGACATAACAGACTGTCTAAAAGGTAGAAAAAAAGCCTTTGTTTATATGATGTAATCTCTCTGGGAATCTAAGAGAAAGAAAAATTGAGTAGTGTAATCATAAAACAAGATTTGTCATTCAGTATGCAACTTTTTCCTGCTTCCACGGCGTATAAGCAGTTTTTTTTCATGATAAGATAATTCGGATGATGATGAACAATTTCGTTTAAAATATATTAAGAAACTGATTTGTTTTTCTTATAAAAACAAGAGATTAAAACGCACTCTACTGCATACGCTTCTTTTTTTCCTTGATTTGTTATACAGTTTAGTATGTAATATAAGTAAAACTTTTCATTCAAAGTTGTGCAAGAACTTCCGACTCACTCGTTATGTAATATAGCTAAACAGCTTTCTGCACATTAACTATGCTATGCTAACGTTTTCGCTATTTGTATTTGTTTATTTAGTTATTGGGTGTTACTTTACTTGCCTATATTATGGAGGAGAAGATGAACTATTTGTCAGTTCTGTAACGAGTTAACATTTAATAACAAATTATGCAGAAAGATATCTAATAAAACGTGCATATTTGTATATTGAAAAATTCAAGTAATATTATTCATGCGGTAATAATTAGTTAAATTTAGTTCTACAACACTGTTTATTTTTTTAATTTATTTATATTTTGTGCAATGTAAACACATAACTAAAACAGTGAATATATGTTGCAGAAGAAATTAAAATTAGAATTTTTTCTAATAGAAATTAAAGTCAACATAGTCACAAACACGAAAAAACTCAGTTATCCATCGTTAGAGCTCGAATTTTTGTTTTCTGAAAAGTTTACGATGTTTATGGATACTAGGTGAAGATTATAAACGATGACTGCAAATCCAAAAATTTCTATCCGACTAAAATATAGCCATAAATTCGAATATAGGCCATAAAATGTTTACGGTCTCACACGTTGCCGTTTTTTTGAACTCGCAGTCATTGTTCATAATCTTCATCTAATATTCAGAAACATTGTACACTTTTCGGAAATTTAAAATTCGAGTTCTAAAATGAAATAATTGAGTTTTCGTGTTTGTGACTATGTTGACTCTAATTTTTACTAGAAAAAATTAAAATTTTAATTTCTCCTGCAACATACATAAATTTTATCTATGGTAGTATCTATATCTAATATTTCGATACAAAAGTAAATGAAACCTCATATCGAGCAGAAACATATTAGTTAAAATTGTTTGATTTTTTTTTCCTATAAGAATATATTATGCCGTGTGCAAATCATCTGTTGTACTAAACATGTTTTAGTGATACTATTCATGGTGTCTGAATCTTTTTTTTCTGCTGCTACAGTATCCAACCATGACTACATAAGTTGTTGTTGTTTTTATACTAATTCAACGTTTTTTTGTGTTAGTAAAAAGAGCAAAATTTGAAAACAAAACTGAAACGACAACAAAAACAAATAGACAGTCATATAAAAAAAAAAGAAGAGAAGAAGAAAAACCAAACACCGTAAAATATTTGTTCAAATTTTTCCAGTATAAATAACATATTAAGAAATAATATCAAGACTACTACAACATAAACAAAACTGTGTTACAGTTACAATTAAGAAAAAAACGATTAGCAACAAAATATAAATGAAAGAGTTTTCTATATAATGCAAAAAGAACATACAATGTGAATAGTAGCAGCAGTTAATCGTATTGAAAAAAAAACAAGCGAGAAATTTCTAATCTAAACAACAAAGCGAATTAGTCATATCCCTCACTGTGAAGAAAGTAGTATACTACTTTAACTCTGCGAAGAACGATCACACACCGGACAGTAATACGGCATAATTGATAGACAAAAAACGGTGATACATCTGCTCGATAATGTTGTTTCAGCTCATACAGTAATAAATGATAAAAAATAAGCCATGCTTTGGGAATTTGCATGGGAATATATAATGGAGTTTAAGCAAAAAAAAATGAAATCTTTTTTTATGCCATAAAGAGCGCACTTGAACCAAATGCATAATGTTCTGGAATTATCGACTCAAATCAAACGATATGCATAAATGAAAAGAGGAAGAGAGCATGCATATCGCTGTGAAGTTTAGTAGGCTTTTATTAATTACTCTGTCAAATGAGAAGCAAATGTATCACCTTTTCTTCTACAGACAATGTCTTAGATTTCTAGAAACAGGATTTATCCTTCTGTCTTTAAAAACAAGAATCCTGGTGTTGTTGTTTTTCTGTAAAACGTATAATTTGGTTTACCTGATAAGGAAAAACGATTGTACGAAATGAACAAGAAACAGAGATGTAAATATGAACTGATACTGACAGCTCATTTGTCTGAAAACAAAATATATCAGAAAAAAAAAAAGGCTTTCAAAGTTTGTTAGCATCTATTATTAATAGAGAGCATTGTTATACTACAAAGTGATAAAAAAAATAAATATATATTGACTAGTGATTATAAATCTTTATGCACGATACAGATACTCAATAACTCTTTGAGGAGTGCATATATATATATATATTAGATATGTAAAGGTATGCATCCCATTTATACTCTCTTACTTGGTTGTGTCAAGTTAACCACAACATAATCGTGTCTTGGCTGTGTTTCGCCTGGTATTTCAACCTGGCATTGATAATAACTCATTTCATCACTCAGATCTCTATCAGCCGGTGGAGATATAATTACACTATTATGAACTTGCTATAAAATAACAGAGAGAAAGTGAAATACATATATCATTTAAAATAATTTCATTTTAAATGTCTAGTCTTACTTTTGCATAATTTGGTAATGTTGTATCGTGAGCATATTTTCCCCATGTTAACTTGTAATTATTTGTACCTTTTACTATACAAGTAATATTTCCTGTCTCACCATAAACGATATTCACATCTTTTGGTGATACGGATACTTCAATATTTTGTTGTGATTGTTCTGTATTTTGTTGTGATTGTTCCGTATTTTGTTGTGAATAACCACCGTGATTATAATCTAAACAATAATGAATATGATAAAAAATATTTTTTTATAAGATTATTTTGTATATTACCATGTAGTTGAAGATCATATACTGCTTTTGTTGAAGAACCTGTACGTTCAGAATATACATCACAGATATATCTTCCCGCATCACTTGTTTGAGCATCTTTTATTATCAATAAACCATTTGGATGTACTTCAACATCTGAGAAAAAAAGGAGAAATTATTAGAAAGAGTCTATTGTCAAATGTACCTAAAATAATTTAACATACTGTCTACTAATGGTCTTCCATCTTTAGTGTATGAATATCGTATCGGTTTTTCAATATCAGCATCAACTGAACACTGTAGTCGAATATCTCTTCCTGTTTGATGACTTGATGGGTCAACTGAATCGAAACGAGCCGTTAGTCCATTTCGTTCACTTTCTGGTTGTTGATAATAACGGCCATCGTTCGGATAATCATCTGATAGTGAACAAAATAATAACAATTTTGATTTTATATTTAGTACATTTTTGTAATAAAACAAATGAACTGCTCGCAGAAGCAAAAGCGTTGCATGAAGAAGGACAGAGGTTCTTACTTGCTCTAACTCGAATATATAATGTGTCACTTGGTGATCCGGATATAGATGGGGCTGAACATTTTAATTCTAAACCATCATCTTGTCTAGATACAGCTGATAAGGTAAGAAGTCCGTTACTAAATTGTAATCCCAATGGTTGTTGTACTGGTAAACGATTTTTTGTAGTACTTAAACGTAATAATGATGATGGAGAATTTATATTTGGTGTAAATTGACATAATGCTTCTAATCGTTGACCTTCATTCAATTCAATTTGATGTATATTCCATGAAAGTGATACACGAACTAAATTATTACATCATGGTACCATATCGATCGATTGATGGATGAATTGAATTCAGATAGGAAAGGGGAGGAAGCGTTTAGAATTATAAGCGTTTTAAGCAGCTATAGCATAAAGCAAAACAAACATTGAATAAACTTACCTGGACTACTTTCTAATCCTAATGTGACCATGTCCGATGTGGCAACTTGTCCCGAAATGGATGCAGTACAAATATAAATGCCAAGATCACGATCTTCAACATTACGCAATATTAAACGACCATCTGAACCATTCGGAATTTCTACACCCTGTTTTTGCCAAGTAAATTGAACTTGTTCCTAAAAATATGGTTCATATATTCACGTTTAAAAAAATATTCAAGTTTATAATCTTTTCTCACTTCTCAACATATAAACACTTTTTTTTATGTCTATTTGACACTTAGTTATGATAGGAATGAAAAATGAAATATGCAATGATAACTCACATATGGTTGTGGATTGGCTGTAACTTCGCATATAAGCTGTACATCTTGACCAGGTCTAACGCGTACAGATTTTGGCCCTTGAATTCTGACTTGAAATTGATCTTGAGTTGAAGTACCAGCTAAAATGTTCAAATAACAATATTAGATGTTTTATTCTTAAAATCTTTCTTTTATACAGAAATCACATAATTTTCTTGCAATAAGCTGTGCATTATCCTATGGTTTGTTTTTTATTTACGACAAAGAGACTTCTTCCAAATTTTTTAATAAAAAACATATCGAAAAAGACACAACAACTAAGTAACATTCTCTGTTTATACAGTTTGTACATAATGAATTTTACGTAAGAGAGAATTTGAAGTGATTAAGATTTTTTTTTAAGCAACTTGAAGGGGAATTCTAATCAGAAGACAAAATGTTTTACTCTATCAATTTGAGCAATCAAAATGGAGAAGGTTAGTGGAACATGTGTCTTTACACAAAATAATATATAATCTTAAAAAAAAAAAGCTGAAGCAGCACTGGTCTACATTTTTAAAGCTATACTTGTTTTTGACTACAAGCATATACGCGCAACATAAACACGAACAAAAGAAGAAAGGAGTAACCAACAATAATAATAATTTGAGGTATTCTGGGTAAGGGGAATAATATAAGGTGTACACGAGTGAAATAAACATTGTTCTATGAGGGTGTTAAATGTTCTTTTCAAGAAAAAAAAAAGCAAGAAATTAAAAGAAACTTCATTGTCTGTGGTTTCTTGAATAGCGGTCTAAAATGAAAGAGAAATGAGGAATAATGTCAACAATTGTTATGTGACTTTAAAAATATTTATCTATACTAAAAAAATCGTTTGTCTTGTCAAAGACATCAAACCAAGATTATTAGTTGTCAAATGAATTTTTTATTAAGTTGACTGAGTGAAACGAAAGGAGACTTATTGCTTTTCATCAGAAAAAATATTTCTGTTCGAACACTCAATTTCAATAAATTTAGAAAAATATAGTGAGAGTGTACAAGCAACGTTGCCATTTTGTATGCTAATATGGCAGTATCCGTGCCAAAAAATTGCCCGATCACCGAATGTTTCCAATAGATTTGACGTAAAGATTAAAATTGCTCAACGAATTGACATCTTCCTACGAGATTTATAGAGTATCAATAGTCTCCTATTACCGTTTCACACAGTCAGTTTTTAAGTTTTGGCACAGCATCGTTCGATTCTTCTAGCTTTACTTTTGTATTATGAATGTTTAAAACTATCGATACATACATGGTGAAAATCTGATTTTGACTGGTGCTGTTGCCGATGCATGTTCATTCATTACTTGTATTGTATAATCACCATCTACATCAGCGTCTTCCGCATGTACAACCAATGAATCACGATCAGTGGAGACACCATTTGGTAATTGTCTTGAACCATCTTTAAGCCAAACAACATTATACTTACTCTGAGACTAAAAATATAATAAAAACATTTTTTTTTATTGAAAATAAAAAATTTATCATTCAACCACCTACATTTATAATGGGTACTATATTTATTGTTTCACCCTGACGAACTTCATATGTTTCAGGTTGAATGGATACTTGTGGAGCTGATGGTACACCAGGTAATTGTGCTTTAAAAACGAAAAGAAAAAATATTAATTTAAAAATATATTTGATAATTATAGACATACGTCGTGGTGCAACATTAATGCGAAGATCTTGTTTATCGGTTCCAAAACGATTTGATACTTGAACACGATAATCACCAACTGCATCTTGCGTAGCACGATCTAATATTAAACGATTTGGTTCAACACGAAACATATTTGGAATTTTAACATGTTCTTGACCATTCCATTTTGTCCATTCCACGTTTATTCCATCAGTGGACTATAATAGAGACAGAGAGCTTATTATAAGAAGGATATTATATGACAAACACGTACACACTTTTTAACATTCAATCTGTTTTTCAATAGAATGATATATAATCAGAAAAACTATTAATTAGAAACATTTTCATCCTACGAAAAGATAATTCCCAGTTTCTTCTAATTCTCTCACAAATGTCATTAAATCTTTTTTTCCAGTAAGATTGAATGAAATGCAAATTTCAGCAACTATTACATATATATTTTGCATTGTATTCAAAAGTCTTGATGTCTATTATTCATATTCATAGTTTTAGAAGATGATATGTATATACATATATGCTTGTTAGTTTACAGAGACAAATTTTTTGTTTGAACAAGATTGATCGACGTGATAACTTACTTTGTTTCAATCTTTTTGTGAATGATGATTCATAGATAAAATCAAATGTTTAATAACTTATTGATCAGATGAAATGAACGCACTGCATTTAAAGCACGAGTGACAAGTTAATTCGCATATACATCATCCATTGCTCTTTTATGTATATTGAAGTACAAATAAAAATAATGTACAATTTAGGCAATGCAAACTAAGACTAAAAGAATTGCATTGTATAGATTTATAAATCTCTAGCTAATTTTTTCAAAAAATGGAAAATTTAACTGTCATGAAATGATGAAAATATATAAGAATAAACAGTTGGTGAAATATTCTGAATTGATGTTGTAGATACCTTTCTTAAATTTTATATATTAAAAAGATTTTACTTACATGAACTGTATATTGTACAATCATTCGTTGACCTTCTCTAAGATTAATTACTTTTGGTTGAATTGATACTTTTGGTGGTCCACCTAGCCAATAAGTTGAAATAATTAGTAATACATCTAATGTAGGTATAAGATAATTAAAATAATAAACTTTTCCCGCCATTGTTAATTAATTAGGCTATTTTTTAATAGTATACTCTTTTATTTGTACATCAAAATTCGACTATATATATATAGGCTATTGTGAGAAAGAGAGAGAGAGAGAGAGAGAGAGATTGTGTATAATTATAGATGAGCGTGTGTGTGTATATACTATACTCAATCGTATTTATGATAAATGAACATAAATGAACATACTATACGGTTACATCAAAGATCACTTGTTCTCTCTCTCTCTCATTCTTTTGTTTCATTTTTAAAATCAATTTTTCACATTCAGTTACATATACTCAAACTGTCAAACATTTTTCTCTTTTTGGTGTATGCATATGAAAAACTAAACGTAAGAAATATGATTATTATTATATATATATATAAAAGCGAAAAAGGAGATCTTAAATGAACAGACAGATAGAGCGCGAAAGACCCTTGAAGGCAACATAAATAATTGATACCCTAAATTTAAAGAGAAAATATGTTCTCGGTTTTGTTGTTTTTTCAGAGTGTTCAATTGTTTTTTTTGATGAAAATACAGTTGTCAATTGCAATTGGAAATTATAGTGAATAATATTTATAAGACAACACATACAATTTCTCTAGTTATACGATACATCTATAGCTATACATATATACAGACAACAACTTTACAACCTTGCAATGCTACAAAGCTGGGTAGATTTATCGTAACACTTCTCATCTGACGTCCTGCGTATATAAACAAACTTGTTTTTAATGAAAAATAAAAATCTTTTTCGAATGTATACAAAACTTACCACTGACACTTGGTTGAGAGGAGGCTGGTCGAACTCGTACTTCATATGGAACAATTGTTGGTGCTCCGCCGTTTGAATAAACTTCGCAAAGATACGTTCCAGCTGTGTCAGGCGATGCACGTTGAATATTTAAATTATTTCCGTCTTGATAAACATTTTGTGGTAGTGATGTTTGACCATCTTTTCGCCATCGTACACGAGCCTAATAGATCAGGTTCGGTAAGATAACAATTTTAAAGTTATTTGTTCATTCTTCTTACATTTGGTTGATCGAGTCTGATAACTGCTTGATTACCTTCGACTATGTCTAGTGGACTTTGTGGACTAAATACAGGATGAGCTGCGTGGGGATATGTAGGTCTTGTTTCACCATCTTAAATTGAATAGCAATAAGCTGATAGTATACACAGAGAGAGAGCAATAGGTTCTCACTTGGTTGGTATTCTACGACAATTGGTATACGATCGCTAGTACCGTCGGGTAATCGAACCGTACATATATAATTTCCTGCTACGGATGGATTTGGATTTCTTATAAGTAAATTATCTCCTTCTTGAGTAACTCCATAAGGTAGTGGTCCACCATCCGTGCGACCCCATGCAACCGATAATGGTTGAACATTCTGAAGACAAATAGTACAATCTCATCAGCAATCTTAAATGTAAAAAATAATCTGACATTGTTCTTACCGAAACTTGAAATTGAACCGGTCGATCTCTTCCACTTTCAACTGGAATTCTTAATGGACCTTGTTGAGTACTATAGGGTGCACCATCGACATAGTACGTTGCACCATAGAAGGGTTGAGCTGGTTGAGCTGGTTGAGCCGGTTGGGGAGCATATTGTTGGTCTAAAGTCAACAAAAATATAAAATTACAAATAATAAAAAGATACTATGACTACTACATACATAGTAAACATTGATTTCCCTGCATAACATAGCCAGATTGACAGCGTTCGCATCTATCACCTTCACTATTTCCTTCACATCCCTGTAATAGGAATATAACTGATGACTGACTCGTTTTGATTTCGGAAAACTCTTTTGTTCACTTACAATACATTTGCCTGTTTCACGATCACATCTATCGGTTTTTTCATGACATAATGCTCGACAACTCCAGCATTGACCCAAATAAATGCCAACTAATGGATGAGGACGACCGTAGCCTTCAGAACATTTCTAGATAGACAAAATCTCAAAATACTGAAAGGTAGAGAGAAACAGTGCTTACTTCACATGAAGAACCAGTGTAATTGGCTGGACATGTACACATTTCAACTGTTTGAGCAACATCACCATTTCCCTCACGTGTGGCTGGATTCAACGTAACACCTCGTAATCTACAAAGTAAAATAATCATTTAATATTCAATAAATACTTAGGGGGACGTATTTCACTTACACAGCATTTCGTTGTCCTGCGGCCGTATTGGCTTTAACTAAAAATGTATCCAAATCTGATAACGCCATAAGCATATTTTCTCGGTCGATCAATGAACCGTCTTTCCTTGTAAACGTTCTCTACAAGTATAGAATTATAAAGATATCTTATTAAAAATTTATGTAGCCTTGTATACCTCATTGCACGGTACACTGTAAGTTGAATTTGCATTTGGTTGAAAAGTTGTACCTGGTGGTACTTTATGTACGAGATCAATATTATTTCCTCTCATCCAAATAAATTCATCTCTTATTGGTGCCCCTGTTCCATCATTCGTAAAATAAATATCGATATTTCCATCGTACAATGTCACTAAATCGCCTAGTGCTTCACGTGGTGCACTCCAGTAGAGAGTATCACCTGCTGGACGATTAGTTGATTGTAAATTCAATGCCAGTTCTCGGCCACCGTCTCGGGTTTGAATATTATTTCTACCTTCCCAACGATCAGTGGCAAAGTTTCGGGGAACAACATTCCAATTTTGTAATGGTAATTGATTCTGTTGAGGGTAAATAAATGCTAGATCGTAAAATCTAACTTCTTTACTGACTTACCGCTCGACGTCGCCAATCCGATCCAACACAATCTGTTGATACTCCTGAGCAAAAGCACGGTATGCATCCATTCGGTGTTAGAGGGTTTAAATAGAAATTATTTCTTTTACACTGATCACATCTTTCTCCTTCAGCATTGTATTTACATATACAACGGCCATTTCTTTCCAAGTAGGTACCCCTGGGATCACAACGGGCTAAAATAAATTTCTGAATTGATTAAAGAATCAGATTTCACAATAATACAGCGTTGACCTACCTACAACTGGCGGTGGAGCCGGCTCATATCGTATATAGCAATCTTGCGGTGTACCTCGGCGAGCGTCGCCTTCATAGCCCTGTATACAGTATTCACATCGAGGTCCATATGTATTATCTCGACAATCCTAGATCAATATGTAGAAGATATAGTAAAACATTGCTCTCAGCTTGCTAAAGATCTGCTTACTCGACACGTTCCATCGGGATTACATGTTGTACTGTGTCCATTACAGAAACATGGGACTACCACTGGTCGCTCATCTATCAATTAAAAATGAATATAGCATAAATCCTATTATGAATGCGGATAAAAAGATCTTTCTTACCTATGATAACGTCGACAATGGCATCAGGTATAGCAAATATAAATCCTTGACTATTCAATGCTTCACACGAATATGCACCTCCATCTCCAGAATTCACTCTTTCAACTATTAATGTACCAATGACTCGAGTTGGATCCCTTGGATCAAATTCTTGTGTCATTGTACATCGACCATTATCCGAACTATCACCACACACATGACCCCAATTTAAACGCCAGTTAATGTAAGGTGGAGGAGTTCCACGTGCTGCACATTGAATACGTAGTGTTTGACCGACATTAATGCGGATTTCACGTTGAGGACTTTCAACAACGACAGGTTTAACTGAAAAGAGGAAAGACTCTGTGACTAATCAACAAATTCGCTTGTATTCTGACAGAATAAAGCTTATACCAAGCAGAACACAAAAAACATACCAAAAAAATTACTACTGATAACATCGAGTCGATTGCACAACTTCAATCGTTGTACACAATACAGATATAGAACAGTGAATTTAGTTTTGCAGTTTACTGCAAAGCTAAGTTCATGTGTTCGAATCTCTATTCGTACAAAAATTGATTTTGTGTTTTTCGATAGTTTTAGTTTAGAATACTATAATGGAATATTTTTCCGCTTGTATTCTGACAGAATAAAGCTTCTACCATACATAATCAACAAATCATTGACGCAGAAAAGCATACCACAGCCGACTTCATCTGATCTATCTGGGCAATCGACATAGCCATCACAGTGGAAACTTCTTGGAATACAAACTGGCTGATTCAACGTTCCATTTCTACCATTGCAATGAAATTCACTTTGTTTACAGAATGGTGGCCGAGGTAATAATTCTAAAATAATAATTCTATTAAATAATAATATCAAATAAAAAAAGTAAAAGCGTACCACAATAACGAAGATTTTCATCACTTCCATCATCACAATCTCGATCGCCTAGAAAAGAAATTAGTTTCGTATGACTATTTAACTCAAAAGGATAATCAACTTACCGTCACACATCCAAAATTTTTGTACACATTTTCGTCCACGGCCTGGATTTGTACAGCTTATTTCATTTGGTTGACATGAACCTGAGCCTACAGTAAAAAGGATATATTTATTATTTCTGTAAATAAATAGTACGTTTTTAAGTTCATGCTTTAGCAGTTAGACTCCATAAACATGACAGTGAACGAAATCTTCAAAAAAGTGTCATACACAACGTACGTTGTTTCTTGATTAGTTAAATATATGCACAACAGTAACAATATAGTAAGTAGTGAGTGGAAAAACTTATATTGCATGCTGCCTGCTATTAATGATCTCAAATTACTGACTATGGTTCACTATGATAAAAACATATTTTTGTTAATGTAGTCATTTTAATCTAGTTGTGCTTGCGATCAAAGCTGAAGCAGTTTTCAGTTACAGGATTGTTAAGTTATACTGATCTCGTTCGAGCTGAGAATCAAGTCGAATTGTCACATCCTATTACGTTATCTATTGTATTACTCATTGCAAAGTACAGGGATTACTGAATAACTTTTCAGAAAAAGCGATAGAGATCTGTATTTTCCACCATCTAAAAGCCAAAACTTGATATCTGTGAACATAGCTAATTGACCATGTTCAGTTACGTGACAGTACTTGTTCATAGGAAAATAAAATCGGATAAAGCTCGGTGATCGATCAAATCGGTAGACAAATCTTTGGATATTCAGGATAATTTTTAGTTTTTTTCTATTCCGCTACAGTTATAGGTTACCATTCTACTTCTAAAATCTCAAGTAATTGAAACTAATTTTGGGTGATTCATATACTTTATTAAGTGTTTCAGTCAAAACAGTCTAAAATTTATTTCTTAACAAAGTATATTTTCGTCCCGTTTTAGAATCTTTCCTGTGTCATAAGACTGCACGTGCTCGATCAGATATAACAGTACAAGACCAAGTCTTGGCTTTTAGAGGGTAAAAATCACAGATCATTATCGTTTTCTACTTCAGAGTTATTCAAAGAATACTCGTAGATATCATATTGGAAATGAATAACAGTTGACGATAATGTAAGTACTGCAAATAAAAGTTTAGTCAACCCCTGAACCAAGCATAAAATAATTCCGCGTTGGAAAATAGAGATGCCCTACCATCGCCTGAAAATCAGTCAGAGTTTATAAAATTATTTTTCGTTCTATAAACAATTATGAACATTTCAACTCACCTGCTGTTCCACATTGTTCATCAGAATTATCTCCACAATCGTTGACACCATTACAAAGCGCACCTCGTGGAATACATCGGCCATTTCGACAGGTGGCTTCATCTATGCTACAACGTCCCGGTTGAACAGGTGCTGGTGTGACAGGCACGCTTCTACCTGAAAATGATGGATATTTTTCCACTTTAATGAAAATAATGAATCATTATACGGTAACACTTACCGATAACATGTATGGTAACTGAATTTCTCGCCACTTGACCGTCACTACTCGTTGCTTCGACTGAATATATCCCACTGTCATCAGGAATAGCTCTTGGAAGTTCCAATCTTTCGCTATACCCTCGATCAGTTCCTGACTGTGGATTCTACAAATAAGAAACAGAGTATAGGAACAATATTATTTCAAAAGAAATTACGAAACTTACTCTAGCTGGTGCGAATGTCCATCGATAACGTACTGCCTGTTGACTTGGTCTAGCTTGCAGAATTACATGAGTACCCTCTGGTACTTGACCATCATATGTTTGTCCTTGCACAATATCAATTGAAACAGTAAAATCTAAAGAGACAAATTATGTTTTGAAAAAGCATAATAAGAAGATTTTTGAAGAGTGATTCGCTCATTAATCAAACTCAATAAACTGCTCAGCTTTAAAAATTAATTGAAACCAACCTGGTCTTGGTTGTTCCGGCCGTGGTGGCTCTGGTGCAGATGGTCCTACAATTACAAAATATTATGTTAAAACAGATTTTTAAATTGATTTTATTTTATTTACCTCCAAATTGTATGACAGTATTGCCATCTGAATAATCTTTTCCGGGTACCGTACAACGATAATTGCCTAAATATGGCTGAGAGATTGGTCGAATATGTAATACATGTCCTCTAGGAAACAATGGTTGTTCATCGGTTGATAGATGCTAAATAGACAAAATGATAAGTTGTTCGTTGCTTTTTGTCATTGATAGTAGTACTTACTCTTCCGTTAAAATACCATTGAACACTTCCAGCATCGTCAGGACTTGCACCTTCACATTGAATTTCAATATAATCACCGTCGGCCATTACAGGCGTTACGATACGTAAATGACGGCCACCAGGCGCTAATAGAAAATCAATCGAAGAGATATTTAGAAACAAAAAAGGTGTTCCTAACACAAAAAAGTGTTCGGTTGTCAAATCATTTGGCAAACCGAAAATTCTAAAACTATTTCTAATCTTGACGCCTCCATGCATAATGGATATAGAAGAATATATGGCATTTTATATTATTACCTGGTCCTGGATCAACTTCTGGTTGATATGGATAATATGGCCCTGGTCCTGGACCAACTTCTGGTTGATATGGCGCTTGTCCTCCCAACTGTATAGTTAATGGTGCTTGGCCATAATTTCCAGCCGGATCTTGCGCAGAACAAGAATATTTTCCAATTTTACTTGGATCATTCAATGTTATACGAGATGTTAAAACCACTGATGACATTGATGTTTGTTTTTCTCCCGGACCTTCATGATCGAGTACGGCATATCGCTAGATATTAGAAAAAATAATGCAATAAGGTAGATGTATTAAAAATGTGTATATACGTACTCGTTCTGGTTCATCTTGTATCCAATAAAGAGTTGTATCTGGTCCACCACCGTAAACTGTACATGTGATAGTATATGTTTGTCCCATTTGAACTTGAAGTGTTTCAGGACTAACAATAACTCGAAGTTCCGTCCCAGGAACTGCTGGTTTTACTGGTTCTCCACCGTCAGGCTCAGTTGGCTCTATAAAATAAAGAAAGAATATTATATTAGAAAATAAACTCATGAACAAAGATTGTTTCAACATATTTAACAGACACTGCATAACCATCTTTTTCTGGTAGATAGAAGACAGCAAATTTTTATCAGAAGTGTATTATTGTTTATAAGACATACACTAATGATACTAGGGTGAGTATCAAAAAAATTCTAACGTTGGTGTAGTTTGAGAAGATTATATTCATAGTAGATACTTAATCTGATGTACAGAGTAAAAATTTTAGCTAAAGCATAGAAGCAGACTACGAAAAGACGAAGCGAACAATCAAAAATACGTGGTTGTAGTGCTTAGTAAAGTTCTATCACGAATTTTTTTCTTCTAACTTGAACGCGAAATAAATGAAAAAAAAGCACAATTTATTCTAATATTGCAATACATTTTGTCTGTCAAGCAAATAGTAAGTTGGTTGATGTTTCTGTACGTACAATGTGTCTAGTAGTATACTCTCTATATCGACATTTCTGAATATGAAGCAAAGCGAAATTTCATTGATGATTGAATATGTTTCATATTGAAAAACAAAATATCTTAATTGCGTGTGATAATTACAAAAGTATGAGAGATATTTTACACCAACAGACATATCTTTTTACAATTTGTCTTAATATTCCTAAATATAGGGATAAGATTTGAATATTGAATTATTTTATATGACATTGGAATTACTTATTGATTATATTGATGCATAAATAAGATTAAAAACTAACAACAAATTTATAGATATTAATTTATCTCGTTGTACACTCATTACCTTCGTGTACCGTCAATAGTGCATCAGATTTTCTACCGTCTGCAAGTGTAATGAGACATTTATAAACACCAAGATCATCTGTCTTTAATGGATAAAATTCGAGTATACCACTGGTCTCATTCAACTGTAAATGACATACACACACACACGCATTAACAATTTTTTATCAATTGATTCTATCAAATTTTTTTTTACCGTCATTCCATCTTTACGCCATGAGAAACTTTGAATAGATTTTCTTAATTCAGGATCACGTGTACCACATTGAATTTCTAATCCACTATGTACTTTAATTTTTTCAATATACGATGGAATAAAAAGTTCAACAACAAACGTTTCATTTTCATCATAATCGATGCCGTCTAAAGATGAGATATTAGCCATTTGAAATTTGTAGATTTTAGTATTTTTCAACACTAAATCATGCACTTATGACATCATTAGACTAACATTTATTATTTGTGTTTAGATCCATTGATGTCTAATTACGAATTAACATAATGGTTTGAAATGAGCTGGCATCCAAAGCGAGATCCACATAAACGTCACTTGATTTGAGAAAAACTGATCAAACTCTTATATATTGATATTGATGATTAATACATTAAAAATGCATTGTAATTAAAAAATGTTTTAAATCACTATGAATTATATTCTTAAAACTAATTATCTTTTTCTATAGAAAAAGAAATAGTTAAAACAAAAATGTGTATCATAAGGGTTTTTAAGGCCAATGAAGCAAAAGTAATCATCACAACAAACATGTATTTAGAGTGAATAGCGCGTACCACACATTGAATTTGTTTCATCTGATTTATCTTTACAATCATAATTTCTATCACATAATTTCAATCGACTTATACATTCTGTCTCATCATAACATAAAAATTCATCAAACTTACAATTTTTTCTAACTAGAAATCAATCTACTTTAATTTTAAACTGATCATAATTGAAAATTATTTTTTATTTTACTTGCCTGTTGTTTCTGTGTCAACTTCAGTTGTAATGGTGGTTTCTAGAATAAAAAGAAATAAACGTAGATTAAGATATAACATCTTGTAAATAATATCCACACGCAATAATAATATGGACATGCGAGCACAATGCTAAACGCACAAACACAAGCAAGGAAAATACAGGCATAATTTTATCTTCATTATTTATCGAATTCTTTCTCGTTATCAAAGTTGGTTATAAACTAAAATAGTGTTAGTAATCCTAACAACGTTAGTCGAAACCTATATCTCACTTGATTCCTCGTCCACCGCTTTATTATCATCATCATCAACATCATTATCAGCATCATCATCATCATCACCATCACCTTCTCCTTTTTCGGGCTTACGCATATGTGTTGTTGTCGGCATTTTTTTTATAGAAGTTGTTGTAGTACTTGTCGATGTCGTTATTGGCTGTACAGGCTTTGAGTCGTCATCTTTAATAGGATTGTCCTCGTCCTCATCGTAATATTCTACCACTTCAGTTGTTGTTGTTAATAACGTTCTGTGCGTGGTTGTTGTCACTATAGCAATTGCGGGCCCACTTGGTATTATTGCAGTAGTGCCAATTTCTCCATCATCCTCTGAGAGAAGATACATACTGCTGTTGATATCTACTGAAGTCTAGCAAGATGTATGATTTTCGCTCATTATGTACTGGGTTTTATTTTTAAAAAAAACGCTAATTTTTTGGTGAGAAAGAAAATGGCATAAAAGAACAAAATCAATCTGCTCATTCCATGCAATGTTAATAAAATCGATAAATACATTTTTAATTGATGTTTTGTTTATGCATTCTTATGTAGGATTGAAAATCACTCTGTATATGGATGCAATATTTCAATCGTGATTCAAAATAAATAGTAATTCATGCAAATTTATTCAAGAAGTCTGTAATAAGCAAAATGATGCTTACCGTTAGCATCGTCCTCGCTTGTATCTAAATTAATAAAGAAAAAACAGATTAATACAATAATAAAATAGCACAATATTCACCGCAAAACATTTTTATATGAAAAAATCGCACAGCAAAGCATGCAGAAAATTTAGAAGTTCAACTATATGTGATATTCTAGTGTAGTAAGTGATAATTTTATATAGAATAACTTTCAATCATTCATCTCAAGTTAAATATCATTTTGAATAAAGTGATCATATTTTTCGCTCTATGGAATTTCCATGCAATTATGACGATTTGATTAGATAAATGTTTACCATATCATTTCAAAACAACAACAACACGTGCAGTAACACACCATTTTGGAATAGAAACCAACCGATTCATGCATCTTGTTCATTCTACCTATTGTGAAATCTGTTGACGTAAAATCTGTTGAAGTAGTTCCATTATCTGTTGAGTCCATGTCATCTGTCGTATGATGACCATTTCCAGGTTCTGTACTCATGTCAGTTCCAAATTCATCTGTACTGCCTGTTCCAGATGTAACATCTTCAGTTATAGAAGTTAGATCTAATGTTGATGTCTCCAAAGTAGTGCCAGTTCCTGCACTTGTTTCTTCACTGACTTCTAGTGTTGTCGATATTCCTTCACTTGTATCCCCTGTAACTGCATTTTCTGTAGCTGTTGAAACAGCTTCTGCATCACTTGTTGATCCCGTGACAGTCGATTCACCATTAACAGCAGTTTCTCCTGTTGCTTCGGTAGTTACGTCATTTATAGTTGTTACACTTACATCTAGATTGATGGGACTTTTATTATTCAATATCTTTTTTATACCACACAAAGTAGAAATTTCAAGCTTAATATTCATAAAAACACCTCCACAGACCGCGAACAAGTTTTTTTCACATTTCTGGCAAAAATCATACTTTTAATGATTTTCGCTGCGGCTCACTAAGTCCTATCTATTAGATAAAACAAAAAAAATTAGCATCTTACCGGTAGTGTCACTTGTTTCATCGGCTAAAATGGAAAGAAAAAAAAGAACATTAAGACTTATTTATATAAACTAAAAGAAATAGCATCGTTAAAAAGAGTTTCAGAAGTGAGGTAAAACCAAAAAATAACGTTGTGGAAAGAATAGACATATCACTGCAAAACCATGCAATAAAATTTGAAATATACAGAAATATCTTGGAGTTTATACCATAAGTAAGTTTCAGAAATGTTAAAAATATCCTATTTGTTATTTTTCATGCGCTGTCCATAGTATCGTGCTAATACTTCGTGCAATAACATCCATCATCACAGGTATTCTACCTGACTCGGATGCATCTCTTCCAATAAGTGTTATTTGTGGCAGTGTTGTCTGCCCTCCGCCGTCGCTTTCTGTTGTTTCACTATCAAGTTCCTCTTCTTCTCCGTTTGAAGCTTTGACACCTGGTGTCTTACGCGTCGCAACTCGTTCACTTTCTGGTCTATCGGTTAGATCTACTTGAATAGTGGAGCTTGTTAATGAACCATTGTCCGTAGTTGATACGACATCATTGTTGACAGTGGTTGGTGTATCGACTATAATCCCTCCTTCAAGAATTCCTGCTGTTTTATTAGCAGATTCAACTGAAAAAGTGTAATGGTAATATGTGGTCTGTTATGGTGTCGAACGGGCAAAAAAGAAAGAATTAAGGACATACACGCACATATAAAGCAGGAGCTGTATGTGTTTGTAGTCATGCACTCGTTTGCAGTTAGTTCTATATAAGCATTAAGGTGAATTCTACAGTTTGTAGAATAGATATGCAGATTTTCTTGACATCTACAACAATCATCTTTATCTGATCTACTTTTATACATTGGCTTATCATTGAAAAGAAGGTACATTGTGTTGTATGATATTTACATGCCTACGGACTTATAGGACAAAGAAACGTCTGATTGGTTTTTGAAACGGACAAAAGAGAGGATTGAGTAAAAAAACAGTAACTAAAAACTCTCCTTGAGCAAAAATTAAAAAATTTAATTCAACTTACCGTCCTCGTCACCTTGCCTTCTTAACCTCTGCCTAGAGTCATATTTAGCTGATTCACACTAGAATATAAAATTGAATGACAAAAATAAGTGATTAGTAATATCGGAAAAAAAACCCATAATCAATTCTAAAATGATAACTACCTGAGATAATATTAAACATGTTAAAATACACAACCACACAAGGAAACCTGAGATTGTTTTGGCATCCATTGAGGTATAATTAACTAAAAATGAGGAATCTACAACAGAAAAAGTTAGAGAATAACTTTTCAAAAAATTTTAGAATTCACTAAACAATTAAATAAAAAATTCGATAAAATATTCAGAACAATATTTCAATAAAATCATTTTAGACATTGTAGACTTCAGTTATCAGAATTCTTATTGTCTTTTTTCTGGATATCGGAGGACCTGTTGTTCATTCAATCAATATTAATTCACTTTTGACTTAGAGAGGAAAAAAAGAATTAAATCACTGATCTACAGTGCTAGATTCTCAGAATCTAAGTAACATCCTGTCGTTGACAGAGAAGGATTACTAAAATACAATAACATGTCTATTCATATTGATCCTAGATCATTTATGTATTAAAAATAAAAGTTAAATTCTGAGAATTGATTGAAAAAATGACTTATTGTGTATTAACAAACAATGAGCCAACTAATAAGATGACTACATCATATTTTTAAAACTTGACACAAATTAATTAGTTATTAAATCCTTGAGTCCCAATTTAATTTTAATCTTACATTTTCCTGTCTTTTAAAATTCATATTGACCATTAAAAGCGTCATCAGTCATGACCGTAGGTGAACGAAGTAAAGAACTCTTTTCATTTATTATCCCTATCATTTTATGTAATCATTTGATTGATATTGACATTTACATATATGGCAATAAACCAATTTTTATTTGTTTTCCCTCTCAAAAAAGGCCTCGAATTTTCTTTTGTTTTTTTCACTAATATTCCTATTTGTGTATATATGAACAATGTTAGTACCATCACGTTCTGTTAATTAATAGTTCCAACTAGCAATAATAAATTATTTTCTATAAATACATCTGTTTTGATATAAACTAATATAAACACCAACATCAATATCAGGAGCATATTGTAGAATAATTATTCATGTACGGTGTTATAATATATAGAAGCATTTATACAATAATCAATATGTCTGACAGGTGTTTCTATCAATAGTTAATATCGTATTAGAAATTAACACTTATGGATAACGACGATAGTGATACGAAAAAATGTTCATATTATATTGGATATAATGTAATCGATAAACTAACGTTGTTCAATAATATAATGCTAAAGAATTTTGTGTAATAAACTTAAAATTTCAACTATTAGTCATGTCAATTGATCACAATAGATAATTTTGTAGAAATGTACAAACAGTATAATGAAAAAAATGTGATAGTCTATCACATTCTTACTTAAATTAAGGTTCTGATAACTACACTAAAGAATCTGTCATTCATCGTATCACACATAGGATGACACATATGAAATACTGATGCTCAGATAACTATCAGAATCTCAATGATTTTTAAGGTACGTACATTCCTTCACTCAACACTAAATGACAATCAAGCTGCCAAGAAAAGTAGAAAAAAAAACAGATAAGATATCTATTTTTTTAAAACCAAAATTGATCATATCAATTCAGATACTGTTGCATCGATGCAGACATTTCAAGGTTAAATCAGATATATATATTCAGATATAATGTAGAGTATATCAGAAACTTTTTTAAGAATAAACTTGAGTATGAAATATACACATTCTTTTTCCTTCTCAACCTTTTTTCTGTTAATAATATGATTAGATATAAATTCCACTTACTTATTTTTCTAATGAGATTGTGAAAAAAAAAATACAAAAACTATACGTACATATAATACGTATAGTTATTAGATGTATGTATACAAAATCTCACAAGATAAATCGGGAACAAAATAGTACATAAAAACGTCGTATTGGCTGGTGTATTGCTAATATCGACAAAAAAGAAATAGAAAAAAAAAAAGAGAAAAAGTTGAGCAAAAACAAGGATATATACACACATACAACAATAGTTGTTAAGCGTTAGTGTACGATAAAGAATTCTTAGCCGTATTTAGTATTCTTTTGCTCGACACTGCTGCTGTGATGTGAGCCCATATCTCTATCTTCTCTCTCTCTCTAGAAAAAAGCTGAATGGCAGCAATTATTAGATAATTATCTCCATTTTTCTTTTATTCTATGTTCTGCGAAAAGAAGAATTTTCTAAATATTTTTTTTCTGTTTTTTAGTACATAAAATTGTTGCTGCTGCTGCGGATACACACACACACACACACACACACACTTAAAAAAGCGAATGATCAGTAACTATACATATATAAAAGCATTTAGTTAGACTTTCATTATCTTTCTTCTCTTTTCTACAAAACTTTCTCTAGTGATACTATACATCTGTATCTATCATGAATAAGAGAAACAAGAGCAAATTCTTCTCCTGTATGATTATCTTTTAGGATACAATCATCAAACAGAGAGTATTTGGAAAAATACAAAACCACGAAAAAAATGTTTGTTGACGCAATTGACTAAACCAATATTTATGAGGTATTGGGTTTTTTCTCTGTTAGTATATTTGCAAAACAGAGAAGCAGAAAAAAAAAAAAGAAGAAGAATACCGCCCAGATTTACAAATGTTTATCTTTTAATAATAGTAGCGAATATAATTTTAGTCCAATCCATAACTAATCAGATATATGGAGATATTTACAAAAAAAATTTCTTCTTCATCAAAAAATTATCAAAAATGATTGCATCTTCTTTTCTTAAACTATCATCAACTAAAACAATATGATGATGTAAATAGAACATAGTATAACAGTACAAGAAGAAGAAAAAAACCTGAAGAGAAGGAGATACATGTGTTACATAAACACTTATTCAATAATAATAATAAAAAATTCACCTCGATTAACCTGAGTACAGGACAGAGAAGACAAAAATACATTGGCATGAAATTCCACAAGATTATTAGAAAGATATTCAATGCGTTCAACATCATACAACATTATTATCAGATATCAAATAAAATTTTAAAGTAGAAAAAAACACATGTTAACTACTAAAATTAATCTCTCTCTGTTTGATCGTTTCTATAATAACTTTCTCGATTCTATATTTCTTTTTTCTTCTATTAAAAAAAAACAAGAATAGTTGCTGTTTTTAGAATACATTATGACAGACATTTGAGATAAACATAATTCTTACATCAAATTAAAATATAAACTAGTTGCATCACTAATAATTTTCCTTTCAAATTAATTTATATTAAGTAATTTTTCTAGTATTTTCATATATTCTTCACTCTTACATTTTCTATGTACACAAACTTTCGTCTAGATCTACTTTAAATAACGAATTACTACAAACATATATCACTAAAAAGTCATTTAAACATTGTCTATCAATTCTTATCATCTTTGTATCTTCAATATCTAAAATGTTTATTGTTATTTTAAAGAGAAAAAGAAAACTGAACTTTTATAATTTCTTCATTTATATGAAAAAAATAATTTTCATATTTATCTCAAAAAAACAAAAAATTGTGTAGCATACATTAGTAGAAAATTATCGATCAAGACATCAACAATCACTGATTATACTCGAGAAGGCCATAGTTAATTCAATAATATAACAAATCCCAACAGCACTAGATTATTATCGAACAGAAAATATTTTGTAGAAGAGAAAAAAGTGAAAATTTTGTCAACTATAACTAGCAAAAAAACGCACACACATACACATTTTATCTTTCTATTTTTTTTATATTTCTGAATGCTACATATTAATATAAAGTGTTATATTCCAAAGATAGGTTTTCATCAGACAGAAGAGACAGGTTTTTATTTTTCTTTAAATGTTATGGAATAATAATGATATCAATAAACCGTCACTTACTTAAAATATTAAAGAAAAAACACGATAGAGAAAGATGTACGTCAATAAAAATGTCTGACTCATACTGTGTCTATATCATCATTTTATTGTGATTTTATGCGGTTTTATACAGGTGGTTGAGTTCTAAAGTTAGATAAAAACGAAAAAATAATATTGAATAAAAATTAAAGTATTTTAAATTTTATTCTTATCATACTAAATTTTTTTATACAAATACTTGATTTTATGAATGAAATTGTAATAAATATCCGAAAAGAAACAAAACTGTCAATAACACATCACCTGTTTATTTAACTCATATACGTTTGAAATAGAGATCAATAAAAAAAAAATGACTAAATAGTAATTTGACTCGCTTATTTTCCATAATATAACTAATGAATAATTCAAAATGTATATGTTCTTACATTGAGTAGTTGTGAATAGTTGTAAAATAAAAATATAATAATGATGGTTTAGTCAATAAATTGATTATATTATTTTTCTTCTAAATCTTGTATATTAGTTTAAGATTTAATAAACTTTTAACTCTGATAATTCTATTTAAAACTGATAAATCCTATTAAAAATCAGCTTTTTTTTTGTTATTTTTTCACCTTTTTTCAAGGTAGACAAAGTTTTTTCTCCTGTTGATTCTTCATTTACTCTTAGTAAAACAAAAAATAAATTCTACATATATATTAAAGCAAATAATATAAAAAATTTCACCACAACGGCGCTAAAAATTCGAAATATCTTTAAAAAGAATAATTAAAAAAAAAATATTAGAAAATGTATCAAAAATAAAATTCATTGTCATTCTTCTCTTTTATATTTGAAAATTAACATTCTAAAATTTCTATAAACTAAAATTATCTAATTATTATCCATTACATATTACTTTGTCCCTATTTGACTATGATAGTGTTTGTCGAGTCATTTGTATATATAATATATAGATATTTTTCCTGTGGTGTATTTATCTAACAATCATACAAACCACACTAAGAGTGTGTGTGGTTAAGAGGAGAAAGAAAAGAGAAATGGGAAAAAAAGAAGATTATTTTTTTTTTTCTTACTGTAAGCCATATAAAAGAAGAGGAAAAAGAAAATTTGTTTTTTTCTTTTTTCTCTCTTGAGCAAATGATAAAATCAGTCTTTAATAATTACCAACGACCTTCTTTTATATACAATTAGATTGAAAATAGAATAGTTAACTGGTCTTTTCTTTTTCTTTTTTTTACTGTTGAACATTATTCACATCATCATTATTGACCTTGTCAAGTCATATCTCAAATATGTGTGAATTTATGATAATCGAGATTCTCGAATTCAAGTTCATCATCTCCGGATGTCAACGGCCTATTCAAGTAAAACTGCCGTATACGTGATAGAAATGAGATACAATCAAATACTGGAGAGAAAGAGAAGATAAACACAACATTTTTATTCTAACCTTCTACAAGAAATTAGGAGAAACCAAAAAATATATTGCTCTTTTCAAATGTTTTTTTAAATTGATCATTTTCCAAATCTTCTCTCTGATAGGTCGTCAATGACAACACACTATCTCGATTTTCAACACTATAGAAATATCTCACTAGCTGTAGCTATGTAAATGTTTCTTTTTACCTAGATTAACCTAGTTTTGAAATTTTTTTGTTTTTTTGCTTGGCATATGCAGTACGCAAATCTTTAAGAGCAGAGAGGAATAAGCAGAAAACCTAGTCCAATAGTTGATTTTCAGTATTTTTAGAGATCGAGTAGAATGCAATACAGTCATTTACAAGACTAGTACACAAAAAATTTTCACTTGACAGGTTCCAGGGCATAAAAAAGTCATATGTCCTGCAGATCTGAAGAACACTCATTCTTAACTTTGTTGAGCCATCCTTTCGTTGAAGTGTGTAAACCTAATGCTGCTGTGGTTAATAAGTAGTAAAATATCAACAGTTAACGAATACTAGTTACAAGCAACATTGTGAATAAATCTGTACAGACTATTTACCTGACGTTGCGTAAAAACAGAATAACTATGCATGTCGAAGTGGGTCTTTATTTAGGGACAAAAATGTTCTTTATATTTGGAAAAATTCAATATTCAGAATTACAACAACTATCATCTATCAGTTGTTTCCGTTATTTCAATTTCTTTCTCTTTTTTTCCTTCTTCTGACAGATCAAAACGTTTCTCTGAAAAATGTGGCCTCGGTCATTAAACAAAGAAAAACGGGAGATTTTTTTCCTTCCTTTCTTTGAGCAATTTTTATAGCGATAATTAATTATACATAAACAAGACAAGGCAGTGAAAGTAATTTATACCTTTGGTTATTGACTTGCCATTTTTACCACATATTTCAAACGATTTTTTTTTCAATATATTGTATTATACTTTATCGAGTGAGTCAGTCAGTTACAGGTATTGAAAAATATTTTATAAATATACGTAATCAATGTAAAAGAAATAGGTCTATGCGTATCCAAATGTATTTATTATTCTTTCTGTATCACTCTCTGTTTTTTTTGTTCCATTTTCTTTTCTTTTCCCTGTTTTTTGTATTCAATAATCCAACCTTGTATTTTGTATTGTACAGCCTCAAGTCATCATTTCACATATTTAAATATCAAAATTTATGCAAAAAAGTTAAATATACGAGAAAAAGACAGCATTCTTCTATAGTTCTAATGAGTAGAAGAAAAAAAAAAATGAATGACGTTTTTGGAATATATCATATGTATCATAGTGGAATATGTTACAAATCACAACTTTTTTCTTCATCCAACAACATTCATAAGTGACAAACTCAATGACCAATTACATGAAATGAACAAGATATTTAATCATTTCTGGGTTCATAGAATATAAAATACGAGACGGATCTATCGCACACTTGCAAGTCTTCTTATTTAAAAGATTACGCAAGCATTCTGTGTGTTACATATAATATTAATGGCAAATAGCTTAAGTAAAACTAGAGTATCAAAAATGTGAACATTTCTTAACATCTCGATCTTGAACTACTCAAGTGCTTGAAGGTGAAGCATTAGCGTTAAAATGTTCATTGAGAACTTTTGTTTATTCTGAAAGAAGGTACAACAACGCGTACTTCAATAACAAGGAGATTATGACATTTGTTTACATAAATGTATCATGAAACTATTCACAAATCATTGAGTTATAATGTGAAGCTAGTGTACAAAGAATTTGGCTAAAACAATCACAGATAGTAGTGTCTGATTAACAAAATTTTGCATAGGAAATAACCGTTGTACTTTTCATACTAACTAGGTACTTTTCATATATATATTATTAAAAGACTTTTTCATTAATAACTGGCTTCTTTTTGTTTCTATCGATCAATGTCAGACAGTTAGAGAATTGTATCCACACACACTATATCCGTTTAGAATCAACATTATCCAAGATAACGAGAACATCATGAACGACATTCGATGTTTCAAATATGGATAACGTTTAAGAACTTCTGTCCGCTTTTATTCAATACAATATATACAGTACATTTATCTGTGAAATTTATGTTACTTGACAACAACAGAAATTACCGAGCTTTGACAAAACAGGAGAAAAAATATACTAAAAAATAGAATAAATCCCAATTTAAATTCATCGTAGATTTGAAGGTAGAGATCCCAGATAAATAAAAAAAGTGGTTGACTGGAGTTCAAACCAGTCCGAATTATTGTCCGAAAGTGAGACTTTCCTCATACCTTTTCCAACCTCAGACGTCTCGTTCGAATCTCCGTCGGGACGCTAGTCAAGCAGACGTTTAGAGACGAAAGGGTTCAAAAGCGGTATGTGACGTGTGTTCTGACGGTCGTCAGGACTTAAAACATGACGATACTACCAGACGTATTCTTGGGACTAGAGTCAGGACATCCATCTTCTATACTACAGGGGCTAACACCGTGTTCAACAATTTTTTAGAGAGTGCACATGCAGGTCAAGGTCCATAGTTGGACACTTGAAAATATGAAATTTCTCTTCATTCTTCAACACTGTTCAACTGCTGCTTGGGATAATGCGGATTAAAACTTGAAAAATTTTCAGTGAATCTCGAATGAATATTATTTAAAAAACGATATCGTTCTTACTATCAAAATTTTAACACATTCTTATCCAATCCTCAGACAGTATAATCTTAGTATGATCTTAGAATAATTTTATTAAGATCGTAGTAAGATTTCGCTTACAT
Organism: Didymodactylos carnosus; assembly: GCA_905250885.1. NCBI lineage: Eukaryota > Metazoa > Rotifera > Eurotatoria > Philodinida > Philodinidae > Didymodactylos > Didymodactylos carnosus. The sequence continues at coordinate 38,909 of CAJNOQ010000728.1, forward strand.
TTGTCTAAGATTTTAGAAAAATCGTCTCAAACCTTAGAATTTTCGGGTCTCACGATCTTAGTAAGATTTGTTTAAGATCTTAGACAAATGTAAGCGAAATCTTACTAAGATCTTAACAAGATTTTGCTAAGATCGTAGTAAGATTCGAGTCAGTTTTTCACTAGGGAGGATTCTACCTCTAGCTAGCATTCAGAGTTGCAATGATAACTAGTGAAATTATTAATGACTATATCCGTCACACGCTTGTCAAGTATAGGAAGAATATCGAGCTATTCAAACTGATGAGCACTCGTGATAACGGTAGCCGCAAGGCGTCGGTTTTGTACTAACCTCGAAATGCAGAGACGAAATAGTGTTTCTCACGATCTTGTCCACCATTGAGCTCAAAAGAGATTTTTTTCTGCAGAAACTGTTCTCTCTCTCTCTCTCTCTCTCTTCAAGTTTGAATATTCAAAACACAGTTAGAAACAGAATCAAAGCCTTACTATTTCTTACCCTATGGGATAACTACAAAATCACACAAGGATAGGTATCGACGGTAACCTTCAGTAGTTTCTCGATGTGTTTAAGGTTTTATTCGCATGCTTGAGTTTGTTGTTCTTTGTGGTTTTTTTCTGTTATTGATCTTGTTTTATTCTACACCTAGAGAAACAAGTGCGAATATATTATTCTTTTTTTCTTTCATTTATACACGTACGTTTACAACTACAATAAAGACAATAATAACGAAAACAATGTCTACACCGTTATTACAACGTCTTACTCTTCGCTCCTCAAACTCGTTTTTTCGACCCATTATAAAAATCTAATAGAAAACAATCTAATTAACAGAAAGAATATTATTTAGTTTTAAGAGTCTTCTTCTTATTTTTATGCTATCAGTCAAAGGTGTAGACACTGTTTTCGTTATTATTATGTCTTTATTTCTAGTTGTAAACGTGTGTGTATAAATGGAAGAAAAAAAGAATGTAGTATTCGCATTTATTTCTCTAGGTATAGAGTAAAACAAGATCGACAACAGAAAAAAACCACATAGAACAACAAACTCAGGCATGCGAATAAAACCTTAAACATAGTGAGAGATATGTACTTCTAATATTTTGTCAACCGACGTTAAGATTCACATAAATTCCTATGCCCAACGCCTCATGGAGGTGCAGCACTTCTTCTGCGTTAAAACCACATCAATTTTTTGCGCAAAATTAGAGAAAAATCCGTGTAAAAAACAAAATAGACCCGTCCTCATTTGATGCTTGCTGAAGATCGGTTGATGTTTTGGTTTACTTTTGTTGTCGAGTGAATTATTGGCACAATTCGATTGCAACTAAGTGCATAAACAAAAATAAGTATATGATAGGTAAAAAGATGTTAGTTTCTTCTTGGCAATACTTGCAATATTTACTAGAGTTCAGAAGACAGTGCAGTTAGCAAATCAACTGCTTTCTGAAACTGATGTATATTTTGGATCTGCTTTAGTGTTCTCATTTTTATTTTATATTCTCACGTACAAAATAATGATTCTGTGAATAATGTTATTTCTGTTGGATCAGCTGCATTATTCACTTTACTTCTTCATCAAACGAAAAATGTAATTTTTCAGTTCTTGTCAGGCTTTTGTGTAAAAGTATAAACGTGTAACAATCGCGATTATTATCATTTTGTATTTTGAGATGAAGTGGCTTATGTACATTAAATATGCATGCTGTCGTACGATTAAAAAATAGTTTTAATTTTTCTTTTTAAGGTACTTCTTTGTTATTCCTCAGGTAAACAAAAGACAGGTGAAAAGTGGAGTCAGTTTTTAGCCTCGGATGGACGTCCATGGTAAGAAACGGTGTGGGCGAAGCTTCACTTTCGGACGCTTCGGACTAATCCGGATGCCCACATTGAAAGATAGTTTAGAACCCTACGTCCGGACATCCGTCCTCAAACATTTGATGTTCGTTTCAATTATTCAGTATTGACGTTATCGAACTGCTCGAGGAATCATGTCCACGCTCCTAATATAAGCTTGCGTCTGAATTATCTCGTCCGAACGCCTATCATGAGATAGGAAGAAAACCACCGGAGTCATGCCGTGCACAGGATTTGAACCTGTATATCTTATATTGGTGATCTTTCCTTAATCCTAAATCATAACTATCATAACAAATCCGAAAAACAATCAGCATACCCGAAAGAGTCTTCTCTGGTGTGGCGCGTATAAAGATTCCATCAAAAGTCCTTGTAACCCAAGCATCTGATAAATCAAAATCCTAGAAAACCAAACCTCCAAATTGAACTGAGAAACTTGTTGCAACTAACTTCATTGTACACAGTAAACATTGTTGAACAAACGAGACTTGAACATGCATCTCAGTATTTCGAATGACAAATTTCCAACTACAAAAGCACAGAGTATTGTTTTTAAAAATTACACATTTTTGTAGCAGAGAATGTGAAGATGTTTTTCGGTAAGTATGATCTATTTCCTAAAAAATGATTTTTTTTTCGTTTTTTGAACATTCCTCGCTCTTCGAAAGCTTATATCCAAAATACATATACGGGTGCACAATGATTTCGTGCTTCAACGATAGGAGAGATTGTTGAAAAGAGTCAAAATTGTGTGTAATTTGTATTATAAACATATCACGTAGATTTCCGTCGATCAAACTCTGTAGCTTTCTCGAGAATCATGTAGTGCGAAGGCTCAAAAAATATACAGACAGATGCGTCTTACTATTCTCTATTTTACTCTTGATTAACAAAACCCAACAGAAAAACGTTTGAGAACGGGGAGTATCGTGTCTGGGTAAAAGAATCAGCTCGATAAAGTAGAAGACACAGGAGAAAAATTGAAAATACTGAGAATGCAATTATTTCTGGACCACCTGCTATGTAAAACATTAAAGTATTACTCTCATCAATAATCTGCTTCTGTTAAGTGTCAACTATTTTTTGTATAGAATAATTTGTACTTTAATTCTACATCTATTTTAAAAGTAAAGGTTCAGTAAAAGTCTCAAATGGAATGATTGTCTGCAGCTTGATTTAGGTTCAGACACTCAACATTGTTAGGATATTTAATATATCAATTCAAGTGTTTAAAACGCGTAAAATTGCATATAGATCATGGTACTTCACGTTCATCAATCACGCTTTCATTTAGAGTTGATGATTCCTTAGAAAAAATAAAATGCTGCATGTAGTGGCGAACGATTACATTACGTACGCTATTCGCTGTAATAGTTTATGAAATGTGATAAAAATCATCATTTGTTGCAATAAATAAACAGAATCTACTAATCATGAAAATGCTTAGTCACAAAAACTTACGAGAGAAAAGCCTCAAATCGCAATTCGTTTTGTCGATAAAACTAGGTGGGCTATTTGTAACTGATGACGCTGATTCCAAATATGAACATCGGAGTTGTTCTTAGACCTTGGTTGACCGGTTCTCTGAAAACTGGATCTTCAGAAAACCAGGATACA
>CAJNOQ010000729.1:0-14654 GCA_905250885.1 Didymodactylos carnosus
GTATTTTTGATGAAATTAACCATTAAACGAGATTTTAAAGTTTTGCAGAGCAGACTACGCTATGCATCCGTATTTGAATTAGAAGCAAACATATCAACTAAATATAATTTAAAAAAAGCTTTTTCCGGTGTTCAAACGCGTGTAAACGACGGAACGCGTTTCGTGTAAAAGGCTAAAAAGACAAGTGTCAAACATCGATTGAACGCGTTGCTATTATCTCGTCGTTTACATGCGTTTGAATACCGTTTCAACAAAAGAAAACCTCATGGGAAAGTGATAATGTTGAAGCTATGTGTAGAAATACACTGAAACGATTGATGCTTTGGTGCAATCACTGAGAGGTCAAAAATCTTATTTCAACTTTGTACTCACCACCAAGTCTACTTCCACGCTGAAGTATTGTTAGGACTGTTGCAAAAAAATATATCACGCCCGCCAAGTTATCTGTACAGAAAAAAATGTTACGAAAAGTGACAAAATGAATACAATAATAATGCATCAATTCGCCTCATTGTAAATCTCAATAATGTATTTCTACACATAGTTTCAACGCTATCACTTTATGCTATCGATATTGGACGACTATTCATGCTGATTATGTTCGATTCGCCTTATCACTATTCAAATGATGTGACCGTGCAAAAAATGAATCTAAAACAATAAATATGTAAGCCGGTGATGAGTAACTTGATCCGTGGGATGGGTACGTTTAAAGAATGCTCAGGTACAGAAATTTTCCTAATGACATAACAACAAACAGCCAATCAGTTCGCGAAGAAAAAATTTACTAAAAGGCATTAGTTTTTAATCTTGAAGAACTTTTTTTACTGTTGTGAGTACTATAATAAAATTTCCCTTCTCAAGCTCTTTCCAGCAGAAAATTCTGAAAAATATAAACTAAAATAGAACATTTAGATACAACTCTCTTTACCGATAGAACAAATAATTCATACACTTTTTATTCGTAAGAGTTTCATTTTCAGCATCTAAACGTTTCGTCGTTTAACAAATGCACACTTCAATACAATTAAACGTTTTCAATGTAAAAATAAAACCATACGAATAGATAATACGTAATATAAGAATATAGAAAAAAGTTCGTTTTTAAAATTCGTGCCGAATAGATTTCACATCAAATTTTAGGAAAAATAAATAAATACTATCTCTTTGCTCCTGCTAGTTTTTACCAAATAAAAAACTAGCCAACACAGTCGCATAATTCTCAAAAAAAAAATTCATTCTATAAAGAAGAAGACATACGATTTTGAAAGGTTACTCAAACAACATAGAGCATACGGTTTTAGATTACAGATTAGATTTAACTTTGATTACTGGAAAGAAAACTATTAAATCTAATTTAATCTCTGTCTAAAATTTTCTTTTTTCATTTTAGTCAAATATTAATTAATGGCCACTGCCTTTTTTGCCGACAATCGATCTAAAAGTGAACATATATCAGAAGAAGAAGAAGAAGATGGTACAGATTTAGATGATAAAAAATTAGTTGAAAATTATCATTATTTACTTAATCATAAATTTTTCTGCATATCGAATGAAACATCAGCATCTTCAAACAATCCATTTACAAATGAAAAATCGTCAAAATTTTCTGAAACAACAAATACTCAAACAAAATCATATACCGATCAAATTTTAATTAAAGATATTCAAGAAATTCATTCGATTGTTCAAGAAACAAAACAGATTACTAATAATTCTAAAGGTAATAATCGACGTAAATTAGCAAAAACGGATTCAGTTCATAGTGGTCGCAGTTCGTCTTGTGATTTAAAACATTCTCAAGATGAGATATCTAATTCTTCAACGTCAGATGAGATTGATTTTACAACAATTAAAAATAATAATTTAACAAAACATAAATTTCGACATCTATGTTCACGATTAAAATCTCGTTTACATTTTCGTAATTCTCTAAACGAAGATGGTTATAAAACATTTACAACTCAGTGGGATTTTGATTGGCCAAATTTCGAACAACTGTATGAAAATGTCGCTCCGTGTCTTATCAATTCACTGCCGGGTCTTGATGATTTTATGTTAGAACAAAAACGACAACTGGAAAATCAACAATCAGCAGCTTCATCCGATACCGAAGATATAGAATCAAACGCTTTTCTAGATTGCAAACGAGGAGCAAAATTTAGACGAAATGCTATTTGTAGGAGATTAGATAAAACACAATATAATGAACAATTAGTAAAATTCATTCAACAATTAATGATCGAAAAACTCATAAGAACCTGGACCTAAAATTATTAGATGGAATTTCTTTTTACTTTCTTTTTATTTCACCAAATTAGTGACGTTTCGATCACAAGAAGATCTTTGTCAAGTATCTTAAGTGACACTATATGAAACAGAATACTGAAATCTTTTTTCATATTTATTGAATACTGTAGATAACGGAAGGAAAGATGCAAGACGAAGATACTGGAAGATAATCGAACGGAAGAAGAAAATATACTATAAAATAAGTATTCTCTTTCGATTCTAGTGTCTCTATCTTGCATTTTTCGTTATTCCCTGCAAAAAAAAATTTTTCTCCTTCAGTGCACTGGTCGTGCACTGATGCCACCCTTGGAATCAATACGCCACTCTTTCGGTAGCAGAAAAATTTCAGTGATGCACTTTTTTTTGACAATAAAAATACAAGTTCATTAACAAATTCTAATTTATCATCTGAACTGACTGAACTGAATTTTTATTTTTGCAAGCATGGTTGTTACAAAGGAAGCTAGCTTATGCTAATGCAACACCGAAAATAGTGAAGAAATAAAGAAGTACTAAAAAGAGCAACCTGTCTAATTCATCATGAACATCTCGACTTTTAATCTAGCTTTTTAATCTATAGATCAAATAGGATAAATTATAAATTCAAGCCATATGGCACAGTGGGCACTTCTGACTAGGCATGCGGACATGTGCTCTAAACGTGATATGAAAGCCTTTAATTACTATTTTTATAGGTTTTCGTATGTACTCTTTCCAATGGTGTAGTTCACAAAGTTCAAAAACACTTTTGGTCGGGTTTTCCATTTTTGAGAACTGATTTTCTTAACGACTTTAAATGCTAGAATAAAACTTTTTTCATCATTAAATCGGTCGTTAGCTAAAGTATATTTGACACTATTCAAATCACGAAAAAGCTTACGTCCTTTCACCTAATGTCCACGTTGTTGCCCACTGTGTATGGATGTTAAATTCAGTGCACTGAAGTATATACTAAAATTATCGGTCACGATATGCTAGGACTGAAAGTTAGGCCTAAGTTGCCACAATCAACGTAAACTCACAATGACACTAGTGACTTAGGCCTGGCTTTCAGTCCTAGCGTATCTTGACCAGAATCATCTTTAAGTTAAGTCATACCTGGTCATACGTATAGGTATGACTTAATGCTGTTCGATGATCTGAACATGAACAACGTGACATAAGAAGAAAATTTAACTAGTCTCGGCAAGTTAAAATAGTTACGCCAGTTTTAAAGTAGTCAGCAGGGCTAGCATCTTAATATCATACGTAAGTTGTAACAAGGGCAACGGATCCACTGATGCTCAGAGGCTCAAGCCTCACTTACGTTAGAAATTAACATCTTATGAGAATACACTATGAGCCTCACTTAGACTGAAGACGCTTCGTCGCCTATGGCTTGTACATTAATATTGCGCGATCTATCGATCGAACGTTCAACGAATCACATCACGGTCATAATTTTATTGGTTCACAGAAATTAAAAGACAAAAATTTAAAAAAACAGCTCAAGACAAAAATTTAATTGATGATGAAGACGGTTGATTGATTTTGTCAAATATGGTATAGCATGTAGTTGAAAAGTTTCACAAAAATGAGGATTAGACTGGAGCAACGGCGTCTATCAACATCTCAATATTTGAGGCATTTTGTACCACTTCGGCGGATCGATCTTTCAGTGTACCATCGGAGAAAGGAATTTCGATCGCTAAAAAGCATCGCACCTTACTTTTGCTTAAGACATTGCGTCTCAAACGTCTCACAGGAAAGTCGCGCCGGGATAGGAGGTTAAAAAGTTTATTAAAATGTTTTATGAGGCTGTATTAAAATTTGACTTTGTAAAGTGCCAGTTTTATCTAGTTTGCAAAAAAGATTTCGCTGAAAAAGCAACAAAAAAAATCTCACATTGGACTTACTCTTGAGAAAATTCTTGTGAGAGCACAATTGCTTTTGCGATGTAGATTTTTAAGTTTAGAGAAGTTTGAAAAAAGATCTCTGTCTCTCCCAGACCACAATACATTAGTACTTGTATGTTTTTCATTACTTGTCGGCAAATAACAAGCACAGCTAGAGAAAATATTCATTTTATAAATACTTATTTTGAGGAAAAGTTGTATTCTATTCTGCATCACTTCTGCTTTAACTCTATTACAGTGGAAATCGACGTGTTTTTGTATACAAATATGTCGTTCAAAGTGTAGTGCAGTATACTGAGAATTTTTCGTAGTTTCCCATCGTATTTTCAACCTTAAATCACTCACTTTCTCAATTTTCAATAAAAAGTGGCTTACTGCTTATAGAGAAATAATAACTTGTTGAAAAAATATATGTTGATTAAATGTCGTAATAATTTTCTTATATTTTTCTAGATTAAACTGTGAAACATAAAGATGAACAATTTGAAACAACTTCGTAACCAACAGGATATTGTGTTTCTTTCTGTTGATAATAATCAGTCGTGGGCAGTCAGTGGTTTGAATGCAGTAACTGGCAGTGTTGTATATTCATTTAAATCAGATTTTTCAATAGCTAGAAAGACACTTTTCAGTAAAAACAATTATTTGTTTGCGGCTGCCATTGATAGACCAACAATTTATGTTTGGAATTTAAATAGTTTAGTATGTTGTTTTACACTGGAAATAATTGGCGTACAACCTAATAATGTTTGTTTTTGTTCTTAGAAAAGCGATTATAAGAAATTAACTGTAGCCGGACCCGTTTCGTCGATGGTGTTTATGTTCGAAAAGACTTGGTTAGCATGTGCTATTGGAAACAGAATATTTATATACAAAGTAAAAAATAAAAGTAGGCGAAAAATGTGATTTATCAAGAAGAAATTTGTTTTTAGATTGATGAAGGTCGACATATATCAACACTAAGCGCTCATATTCGACAAATAAATGTATTACTCTATGATGATGATAAAGGATGTCTTATATCGGGTGGAGAAGACGGTCTTGTGTATAGATGGGATATTGAAGGGTGAGGTTAGAAATCTTACGTATATAGTGTACATAGATGAACACTATTTATTTTTTCATTCTAGTATTAAACTTGACCGAAATATTGAATCTCAACCAGCAAAATCTTATCAAGGACATACCCAAGCCATTAATGATTTATCTGTAATAAAACTAGCAAAATCCCATTTACTTTTAACAGCATCAAACGATTCATCTGTTCGTGTAAGAAAGTTCATCATATTTTACACCTTTTTGTTATTATATATTGTACAACTTTTGATTTTAAGTTAAAATAAATAAATATGTCTTTTTTTAGCTGTGGGATATAGTCAGTGGAAAATGTATATGTACGTTATTATGTCCGTCTGAAGTACATTCAATTTGTTCAGCCGAACTATCTCGAACGATATTTTGTGGATTATCAAATGGAAATATACACGCCATATCATTATCACAATTAACTACGGTAAGAAAAATAATATATTGATAATTTTCACATATTGAATACTAGTTTTTCTTGTTATGTATTTTGAAGTTACAACATCAAAGTCAAAATTCATCAATAACAATTGATCAAACGAATTCCAGAATATTTAATCATCATAGGTATGAAGATCAAAAACATATACACATCTATGCACTCATTCTAAATGTTCATTTTTTTTATTTTAGCGGAATTGTTAATTGTTTACAATTAAGTGATCATGAACAGATACTTTATTCAGGAGGAAAAGATAAAAATTTTGCCATATGGGATGTACCATCTGGTCAAATTCGATTTAAAACACAAAATCACGGTAACACATGTAGATATTCATATAAAATTTTTTTTTGAATAATTGTTTTATTTCTATAGGTGCTATTTCCAATGTTTTTCTTACAAAAATTGATTTAAGCGATGAGTCAAGCACAAAAAATATTTGTTTACCATTTAATGTAAGAAACATATACATTCTTCTTATTCTGATACTTTTAATAAACATGATACTTTTTCTTCAGACGTTATCAAATGATTCTACAGGTGAAACATCAGAATATATGCTTTCTAATGGAACCGATGATTCTATTCAATTAGTGGCAATGGTAAGACCTGTAATTAGGAAATAATAGTTTTAATTAATCAAAATTAAATCAATTATTAAGATCAGAATTGAGAATATAATGGTATCAGGAAAAAGTGATTATGCTGATCTTACAAGAAAATCATATAACATCGACGGACTTAATAAGCGAAATATAAGAACATTTTAAGTGAAAAAGCATTTCATAAACTCTTTCTAGTCTTAATCATTTATGCTTTCTTATAGAATGCTGGTTATTATGTTACTGCTTATCTTTGTTATCATTATTTTTGTTTATTTAGCCTGGTACAACAACGGATTACGAAGAGTTGGCCATGCGCCATAATATTATATCACCAGTTTATCATCAAATGGCAACTATGTTACTTAATCAGCAGATGAATACTTGATTAATTTTCTCGCCGAGATGTCCTGAAAAAACGTTTAGATTTATTTTTTGACATATACATTTTGTAAAATGTATGGCGAATGTTTTCTTGTCTGATAAATATGTTCTTGTTTTTAGTTCATCTATGGCTTTTTGTTTCATGTTATTGTTATGAAATTTGACTGTATCTAACATTACGTCTTCTTTTGTCTTTTAATAAAAGAAAATTATGCTTGTATTATTATTTATTTTTTCAAAAAAAATGTTGACTTATTTTCTACTACTACGTAGTAAAATAAAAACTTTTAATAGAGTACATAATGTGAATTTCTACTTGCAGGCATAGTTTTTAAGTATATTGAATATCAGTGAGTATGATGAATTTTTTTAATGACATATCGAAACACGGTAGATAGTAGGCTGTAGTTAGTTACAGAACAGAATTTCAACCAATATAAACTGCTTTTCATGAAAGTATTCTGTTTTTGTAACCAGTCTTACTCGACTGACGTATCGAGTATTATTTTCAGTTGTTTTCAAAATGAAAATTCTTAGATAAAAAGTAGCTGACTAGCAAATATCATATTCTATCGGATCAGTGCTTGTACCATCTTAAAAGGAAGGTATGCTGTTCTCCGTGTTTTTCTTTTGCATTTTATTGTTATTTTTTCTACAAAAAGATAACAAAATAACTTTAAAAGTGAAAATACAGTATTGAACAAAAACATATTAAAGGTAAACTGTTCTTAATATCTATTTTATCTGTTTATTCAATTAATCTTTCAGCATATTTGAATGAAAGTAAAATCTCCTATTTTCTTGAGCATTTTATTTCTTGTGTTGTTAATATACTTGCAGCCTTTTAAAATGTGAAACTGTAAAACTTGAAGTTCTACTTAGTGGTTGCTGTATGTCGATGTTTCTTTTTCTCATAATGTTTTTCTTTTGTCATCGTGATACCATTCTGAGACATTTTCTATTTTGAAAGTTACAACGTACAAAACAGCATCCAGCTGGTTCATTTAAAAGAGAATCAGAACGTTGGACACATATAATCAATTTCAATGATTTTTCAAAAGCTGTTATGGAAACCCATGTTATTCTTGGTGATAATGATGAACTTACATAAATGGACTTGACGGTTTTCCTGATATAAGTGGATATGCTAAAACGGGTGCATTGTGACCAAATATGGATTAATTAACAGCATTAAAGTCAAACTAATAATCTTACAAACACGATCAAAAGAAAGCTCTTTCAAAACTCTACAAATGGCTGGTAATTCATTTCGAGTTGAAAGTGTGAACGCCCACTTTGACGGATATTATTACGGGAGATGGCGGTTTCGGCATTGACGGATAGGCTCAACCCATATAAAACCTACCACCATTTACATCGACCTTTGACAAAAGTGACGAGACCAACATCATGTTATAGAGCTCAGTAAACTGAACCGAATGGTGACAACCGCAAGTCTCTAGCCTTGTTAGAAAAAAAGTTAAAGCCATTTTACCCCCGCAGCGGAAAAATGCATTTTTCGGCGGATTTGGCCTAACTTGTAGAACGTCTGTTGACCACATTCCCTGATGTAAAACCTTGAAGTTGGTATCGAATGAAAGAGCGCATCGAGTTTTATATATTTCGATGAAGAAAAGTTCTGCTACATCTTGTCTTGGGGTCTTGAGATAGAGATTTCCGAAAAAATCCGTTTTCTAGAAAATCTAATGACCTTAAAATTTCTTCCAGAAGTTTTTCAATCATATCATTAGATAGCCCCTTCAATTCTCCATAAAATGAGATGCCGGCCAAGTTTCTACGATGCTGTGTCAAAAAGTGCCATAGAAAATACCATACAGATCAAAAACGGCATTAACGCGAATGAATTTTGTATTCGTAATGTTAAAAAGCCTGAAACTCGAGGGTGCAAGATCGTAGAAATTTGGCCAGCATCTCATTTTAAAGCTGCATCAAATGGTATATAAGACTTTCCTTCAAACTTGTTTCATTCTGAGAGATGTACGAAAAACACGTCGTAATGGGTTCGCGGAGTGAAATATTCGTTTCGCCCTACTTATTTGTTTAAAACGTATAAAAGGTTTATAGCAGTGGCGAAGCCAGGGAGAGGATTGTGGGGATCGCTCCCCCCCCCCCCCCCAAAGTCATAGTCATATATAAGTCAAGATAAGCAAGAATAAATTCTAAAAAATTCACTAAGATAAAAAAAGACTATTTTTTCGATTTTAAATCGATAAAATGAAATTTGATCGCCCCCACTTCAAAAATCCTGGCTACGTCACTGGTTTATAGAAGGCTTTGTACTCTTAGGACAACTTTCAGATATTTAGGGATCCATGGGAATCCTTCCGGATCCATGCGGAGACGCAGATCTGCCTTTTTTCCCTTGAGAAAATGCCTAATTTAAAGGCATCTCTTACTAGAAATGACTTGGCCTGAAAAAACTTTCTCAAGTCCAGTCGAGTCATACACCAGAAAATTTTGGACCAAGTCAGACTTGACTTGCCCAGCTCTGTTTGTAATAGGCGATTTTAACGGTGATCTTTCTTCTTTTCGTCTGTTTTGTTTAAAAACGCATAATATTCGATTATATCTTCTATTTCGTTGTTTTCTTCACTAACTGGAAAAAGCGTTCGTCTGTCCAGTAGTAGTGCTTTTTCAGTCAACTGGATGTCTGCTAGAAATGGATAGTCTCTGTCACTATGCATCACACATCAAAATTCATCTTTTTGTTCTGTTCTTCTAGAACCACTTGGGCATAGTGAATGTATCCTGTCATCATAGCATGTTCTGCACAGATTTACAATACTAACCTAGTTTAAATATTCCAGCGAGGATCAAATGAATCGTGCACTCCAGCCCAATATTTTCCGTAGAAAATCGATAGTTGGGCGTAGACATAAACAGGAAAAACTCTAATGCCACTTTTCTTTTCACCACGATAAGGGACTGAAATGTTGTCCATTTACCACAGAGAAGTTATTGGGTGTACCAACGTTTTTTTTTACTCGGCTATCTTTTTTAAAGAGGTTTAGAACTGAGCTCTGTGTTAAAAGACTAAAACGACATTTTTATTGGTTAAAAACTACACCGCTTAGGATAAACACGATGTTTCAAACCTTGAAATCGATTCCAGTTAAATAAAACTCTCTTTAACATAACAGATTTTTTAGTAATTGTCATCTCCAAACTCCAAAAATTATTCGGTCGATGAAACAGAATTCTGTTAGTCTTTGAAAGACTTAAGTTGATGAGGTGCCAAAACGAGATGCAGATTGATTTTAAATCATTTTGCGACGATTCAAGATTTGATTAAAATCAACTGAGGTGTCTCCCCCTGTCAGAAACCTATTTCTGAAACTATAAGTCCGGTCTTGGTCAAACTTTTAGGAGATATTGATCTTATGAAAGTATGGTGACGAAATTTGTTTTGGCTCCATCAACCATGGTTTGTGAGATGTCGCCACTACAGTGACCAAAATGGGGCTGTTCGTAGATGCAGGATTCCTGAGTAACGAAACGTTGTGGAGAGTGCGGAGTGATCTTAAGCTGACAAAAACACATGTGGCTAGAGGCTAATAGAGTTGGATTTTTGATATTTGACTTTTCAAATTAATGGTCAGCGTCAAAAATCAAAAAGGTCTCATTAACTTCGATAAAGATATTTTTCTAACCACAAATTTAGACCAAATATCAAAAAATTGGGCTCTATTAGCCTATAGCCACATGTGTCAGCTTCAATTTAAGACCTTCCCGAGCTCTCGACGATGTTTCTTTAATAAGAAATGTTGTAGCTACGAAATGATGTTGAGGTAGTCACTTTCGACATATGGTGGCGCCAGTATCTGATGCATGTTTAGGGCTTCCAGCAAAAGTCTCATAGCTCTTGATCAGAACATCATTCAGAGCTGGGAGATATCTCATTTTGATTAGAAATGTTTGCTCTATTCTCTGGCGTTATTGAAAGAATTTAGGCTTTGTTTTTTTATCGGAAAGTAAATAAAAGTGTTTTCGAAAAGTCGGCTTTTCAAGGTTTTCAGAAAACTTTTTCAAAAACCTCCATACCCCTTCGGTGAGGACCAAATAACATTGGATCCTGATAGTAGATACTGTGGGCTATCTGATGATGTATTTGGCTCAATATTGACTTTGTATAAAAAATTATATTTTTGACTGGGGGAGAGGGGCTTAGTCATATTAAATAGTCATATTAAATCCAACAACTGACTTTTTTTAAGTAGTTTAAAAAGCAATAAAGCCTCTATATGAATAATTGTAATGTAGAAGGAAAAAATAGATGAAAGTGAATTGTATTCAAACGACGATTGATATCAAAATTTTTGTTTCATAGTAAAATATATTACAAAAACGAAAATAAGCGTTTATTCTTATGGATAGATATAAGAATAAACGAATAAATAGCAACATAAGGGTATTTTTCTTTTCTTTTCTTTTCAATGGGTACATAAAACAAAGAAATAGAATGTGAAGATGTTAGTCCTTATTAAACTGAAAAATGAGCTATGAAACAAAATAAGAACAACAATATCGTTGCACAAAGTATTAGAAAACAATGTCATACAGTATGGTTTAATCTACATCATTAATCAATAGATTACACTTGTATACAAAACGCTAAATGAAAAAGGTATATCGTTTTCAAAAAATCAGAAATAGTCTATTAAATTATGTATCGTGTAATGATAATATTTCATAAACTAGTTATTCATATGTTAATCAATTTTTTATTTTGTCATAAATATGCTTCATAACATTTACAGTTATTGGCAATAAAATATCATTTGTATGAGAAAATGTGTCTCACATACTCACGTTCGTCACGTGGCTGATGTATAGTTTCTTGCATTCGGCAGAGATATTTTAATATGATAAATACTGGTTATGAATGAAAAAAATGCATACATGACTAAAAAAATACCAGTACAATTATTTTTTTACAAGTGTACCAGTGAAATTTACAATGTGATGATACAAGTGGTTTCGTTACCAGATACCAATTACTGTAAGAAAAAGAAAAGAAAAAGCTTGATAAGACAAACTGTAGTAGAATTTCGTTATATTTTAGAACTGACTATTTGATTCCTCTATTTAGAATATTTTATTTGATCATAGTAAGCTTTTTTTGTGTTGTTGTTTTACTAAAGAAACCTATGTTTTAGTAGTATTAGTAAATATTTTTATATGCATTGTCTTCGGAACGTGTACCGTTTCAAAATGTTATATTGATGTCAATCCACTAAATGATAAAAATAATAATCTATGGTGACATACAGCGTTTAATGCCTTGTGTTTTTTCACGCATCAAACTTGTTAATTCAAAACCATACACTGTAAACAAACATGTTGTGTCAGAGGACATATTTAAATTATCGCAACAGAAATGTACCGTGCATGTGGGTACTTCTGTATACGTTGTGCACAGTGATATATCAAATATGCCCTGTAACGTGTCGCACCAACAAATGTCGTATGGTAGAACACATTTAATAAGCACCTCTGCAGAAGACATATTGTTTGTACCTTACAATGTGTTCTCGATGAAATGAGCCCTGTCACACGACACATTGAATATGCTTCAGTGTCTTTTAATTCATCTTTTTGTCTTGCTATAGTATATCTATATAATAAACTAAAAAGTTTACTTAAAGAATTATAAATTATTTGACTCAAACACCTTTAAAGTATCATATAGTATGCCAAAATATTTGAGCACGATCTATCGCAAAAAAATGCACTATTTGCAAGGGCACATTTCTTTTTTATAGTGCAATCTCAAGCGCTAGTAAAGATATGAAAAAAAAGTATGACCTTAGGAGTATATTTCTTCTCTATCTACGGAAGATATGAATAAACGCACTACAAAACCGTGTCAGGGTGATTTTTCACGTCTGTTTTTTTGTTTTAAAATGTTCTTTACCATGTTACAAAATTCTTTTCACTTTATATGATTTTTATAACTCCTGTTGTGTGATTTTTGACAGTAGTAGGCTTTATATAACTACGCTTATAGATTACTAGCAATGCGTCTGTATAACGCACCCGAAATAAAAGTTCATTTGTCGTCATCGCCTACATTAACAAATAGTTTAAGAAACTTACAGTCGTTGGAATTAACAAATACAACATATATGCCAACTCCATCAATGTCGTTTGCTTCTTCGTATACAAATCGTAATTCCTTGTATCTTAACCGTAATACTTCATTTAAAAAATTATTAAATCGTCATTCATTATCAAAAATACATGGTAAAGAACTATTCCAACGTAGTGTTCGTCGGATCATTGAGCAAAATAATAAACGGAAAAAAATTGCGAATGAACAAGATGCAAATTATTTATTGTCTGATGTAAATGAAAGTATATTAATATTCAACGATTTTACGTTTATGAAAAGTGTATTGCTAAAGAAAAAATTAATGAATGATCGGCCATGGGCTGTGATCTTTGAACGATGTGGCGGACTCGCGACATTGTTAGATTACATTGACAAAGTTACATCAAAACCGTTATCACTATTAAACGCAATTTTAATTAATGAAACACTTCAATGTCTTCGAGCTTTGATGAACATCACGGAAGTATTTGAACATATTGTTGCCACACCACAATACGTCGGGGCCATTGTTAAAAGTAATGTTAAAGATGCCGATAAAAAGGACATTTTAGGAAATTTAATTTTTAGTTTTGACAATTCCATCACCTGAAATTCGCATGAGAGTATTTGAACTTTTAACGGCATTATGCGTTTATTCGTCTGAAGGTTACAATCTTGTATTACAAGCATTATACGATTTTGAGGTAGGATAATTAATTATACATATTTTGTTTTTGCAAAACCTCCCTAGTTAGAAATATCGGGAAAAAGTCTTTCTGCCAATTCCAAAAATTGACAGTGTGTGACAGACATCTCTGCCAATTGGCAAAAACTTTTTATAATTGGCAGTGTCACATGATTTTCTTTCAATTGGCAGAAATGTCTGTGACATCCTACCAATTGGACTTCCTAACTTAACTTAGGGAAATTTTTTCTAACTAAACTTAGAGAATTTTTTTTATTCTCGTATCGTTTATAGGTTATCACTTCTTCTGAATCCAGCATCCATTCAAATTAGACATTATGTTGTAGTGACCTACATCGTATTATGCCTTTTGTGAGCGTTTTCTTTTCTCTATGTATAGTCGAAGAAGAAGAAACTAACTAATCAGTATAACAATGAAGTTCACATACAGAGAGGAGGAGAAAGCATACATTAATTTCTTCTATTAACAATGAAGACTTGTCTACTGTAAATATAGGTCATTTTAATCCTTTTTCATATCTTCGTTGCTCCATCAGCCAGCCAACTATTTTTTTTAACAAAAGAAAATTAATAATCTAACAATATGTACATACATAGTTTTGAGTGGTAGAGAAAGAGAGTTTAATATTGGTTTAGTTTAAAGAGAGTCTTTGTTGTTGTTTCTGCTGTTGATGTTTTTTCTTCTTCTTTGGTGGCGTTGTTGTTGAACATATTGTAGCTGCTGTTGATGAATTCACATCTTTTATATATAGGAGTAATCCTAAGTTAAGTCATCCCTAAGTTCCCGTGGGAACTTTTTGCCAATTGGCAGAATGTCACATGATTTTCTGCTAATTGGCAAAAAATTATTATAATTGGCAGAGTGTCAGACGCGTTTCTGCCAATTGACAGAACGTCATTGACAGAAAAAGGAACTAGCAGAGTGGCATAGATCCGAAATATCTGTGATGAATGAGTCGTATCGTCAACGAATTTGTATATGAAAAATAAACCATTAGTATCGAACTCGTACTGTTGCCTGTCAACCAGAGCTCTGTATAGACCGAACTGGACCTCCTTAAGGCCGCGGGGGGGGGGGGGGGGGGGGGGGGGGGGGGGGGGGGGGGGGGGGCGGGGGGTGGGTGTGGTGGTGGTG
>CAJNOQ010000729.1:14664-42376 GCA_905250885.1 Didymodactylos carnosus
GGGCAAACAAATTTTTTTATAAAAAAAAACACTTTTTATACCAACCGGTCTGTTGGCCGGGAAACCCAGCCGCGTTTACCCCCCACCGGCCCCCCCTAACGCCCCTCCCCCCCCCCCCCCGCCCAAAAAGTCGATTTTCATCAAAAAAATGATTTTTTAGATAGATATACGGGCATGTCGCCTGCGATGTCTACTTTACAAATATATGAAAATATTATTCATTCTCGAAGATTTTTAAGGAGCTTTATAGAAAATTCTGCAACTCTCTGACACTGGGTTCCAAAATTGATGAACAAGGTGTATTTTCGATTTTTTTTCATAGGCATATAGTCCAAAGTGTCCTCTCCAAAATGGGAATTAAGCGAACTCTTAATTTTTCAAAAAGTTTCAAAAACCTGGTGAAAACGTATATTAGGTGGAATAACCCATTTTTGTCTATTTTTGAGTAAAATAAAAATATTCATAACTCAGTCAAAATCCATCCAAGTTATGTCAGACTCTCAAGATGTACTCTATTTTACTTGCTCAATGCTATTGAGTTCAATAAAAGCTATAAAAACCAACAGAAAATACTGTGGGTTTTGAAAACTTTTTAGAAACCTTCCGAACCGTAAGGATATTTTTTACTATTCTTCAAGTAAAAGATCACATTAAGCAAGGATTTGCACGAGCAGAGGGTCCATTTTGGCCTTGGTCTCTCGAAAATTCCTGTGCGCTGAGGTTTGACGGCGTAAAAAATTTCATAACTTTACTTTTATGTGCCCAACATTTGTGGAAAGTTCCATGGAAATCTCATGCACTGTACGAAAATCGACTCATTTAAGATCGCCCCGATCTTAAATGAGTCCATACGGAGCTCTGTTGTTTACTGTTATCAAGTGAGGAAACTTACACTTTTTTTCAAAGTTGAAGAATTGAGCTATCCACATCGACGTGTAGTTTAAACTGTCTAGTTTCAAAATTTGTACCACTATCTACCGTGGAACTTCTACGGTAGAAGTGATTATTTTCGTATGACTGATTTTTTAGAGACCTTAAATAACGGTTTGTTGAAACTTTTAGCTGGATTTCTCTTTTATGTCTAACATAGCGTAGGAGTATTATGACTTCGTAGTAAAAAGTTATAGGAATCTTTCATTTTCTTGTTTGAAAGATAGGAGTTATGCAGGTATGAAATCGCAGATTTTCATAAGTATGATTTTATTACAAAAGAAAATAATGAACATGCGATGAACACGTGTTTGTTCCTCGTTTAATGTCAAAATCTGCATCTAGCTCTTTTCTTCCGCCAACCTCAAAAGACTGGAATGAACTACCTTCTGTTTTAGCCTCCCAAACTTCTTTAGCCACATTCAAAAATATGCTGCGAGGTTACTCAGGCTTTTAATAATGTTATTTTGTTTACTTATTTATATTTTTAAATTTTTAGTTTTAGGTTATCACAGGGTATCCACGGATGTCACAAGATTTTGTTTCTTTTTTTGTGATGTCCTGCTCTTTAGTAAAAATAAATCTTATCTTATCTTATCTAACAATTGTAAATCAAAACTGTTTTTTGTGATTTTAACCTCAAATTAAACACCTAAACTGAAATTCTGGAAAAATGATACGATCTCTGTTGTAGACACACTTAACTATTTTAATTTCAACTTTTTTTCTAGGCTGAGAAAAAGTTTTCAAATGTATTTGCCGTTATTATTGAACAATTGAAACATACTGAGTTACCCAAACACAAATGGAGTGCTTTAGCATTATTAAATAATATATTATCGTCTACAGATCATATTGAAAAGCGTCTAAACTACCGAAATATATTGTTAGGTGTGAGTTAAGGATACGGTATTAATCTTCATAATGATAACTCTAGTCGACAATCTGCGATAAAATCCCGTGCAGCGTCCAAGAAATGCGAATTCCTCATAGTACTTTCAGAAAAGTCTCTAGGACTTTCTGTTTTTCTGAAAGAGTCTTTAACCCTTTGACCGTCGACATAAGAGAGAGAAAAAAGTACTTTAGAAAATCATTATAGCTGTTTATCTTTGATCCAGTTTCACAGATTTGCACGAGACAATGTCAAATCTTCTATAAGGTATGGAAATCTTTGAAGCAGTCGATGATGCACAGTCCAACATCACATTCGGTACACTGGTAGCGCGTATCACTCCGTTGTTTTGCACGCCGTTCAGTATTGCTGCAAACATAACATCTTCTTTGAGGAGTCTGGTTATTGTCATTTGGGGGAACTAGAGACGGAAAATGTTTGGCTGTCAATCGTAGTGGATGAGCACTCAATGGCCTGCCAACATGTGTTTTCTTCTCATACATTATAAAGGAAAGTAAAAAAAGAACAAAAGATAACCATATGTACAACAAACTGACTGTTCGCTACACATACCCATTTTAAGTCACGATTCTAGAACATACTATCATGAAATGATGGCATCACAGGCTACGGCTGCCTG
Source organism: Didymodactylos carnosus (assembly GCA_905250885.1). Lineage (NCBI taxonomy): Eukaryota > Metazoa > Rotifera > Eurotatoria > Philodinida > Philodinidae > Didymodactylos > Didymodactylos carnosus. The sequence continues at coordinate 17,127 of CAJNOQ010000729.1, forward strand.
ATGCTTATGCAAGTTGGTCTTAAAAACATTCACTACGATTGATTACGTTAGGTTTAGATACTGATAAAGCCCATGACGTTTATAAACGGCGGCGGCGGTCAAAGGGTTAAGCAATTCTCATTTGTTCAGGAATCAGTAGAATTTTGTACAGTTCATTCACACTATTTTGTTCTGTTGCCATCAGGACCTATTTTAACAGCAAGCTGGTTGATACTTTTTCCAAACCGAGAAAACTGATACTGTTTGGGAATAAAAAACTTGATCAGCTAAAATCCCAGTTAGTGACAATGGACTCGACATAGGTGTCCTAAGCAGTGACTTGACGTTAAAATAAGCCCTGATTACCATAAATACTGTATAAAAAAAGCCAATTTTTCGAATTCATTTTCCAGTGAGTAATAGCTAAAAAGTCTGATTAACTGCTAATTTTTCTTCATACCCTACCTAAAAGGTGACATATGTTAACATTCCAGTAATGATATGAAAAAATAAGAAAAATATACGTCTCAGATGAGATTCCAGCACTCAATTCTCTGTTTTTGCAAGAAGTAATAGAATTTCTCACGGGTTTATTGGGATTAGTAATAACAGCATATATCTGACTGGTTGTTTCTTTTGTTTTCAGCAAATGGTTTACATGATATTTTGGAACAATCCCGGAGTTGCCTGGATAATGATCTTGATCTCCAAATTGATATATTTTTAGACGAACAGAAACATGATGAGCAAGAATTCTTAGGTCAATTCGATCAAAATGATGCCTTGTCTGTCTGCCAAGCTATTCAATTACAGGTAGAAAAGAGAATCTGTGATACATACATACCAACGTTCACTCTTCTTCTTATAGTTGTATTCGAAAACGGATGAGACTGCAACGTTTTTAACAACATTACAATTATTATATGGAGCATTAGCGTCGTCGACGAGCGAAAAAAAGTACCTGATATACTTAAGAATTCATTTTCTATCTTTCAAGACCAATATTTCATTGTAGACACGTAGTTCTAAAAGATTTACTTTCCTATATCATACGTTATCCAACGCAACAACCACGGCAATCTTTAATATCTGACCAAATAAAAACAGTCGACAACAGTTCTCAAACCGATACCATACCGGATGTTTCACTATCATATCCACAAACGAATACATCACATTTAGAAGATGAAAAAGTTGTTGCAGTTATTTTACCACAAGTATCTCCACTAGATGATGCCGTAAAGCCACCACCACGTGCTCCACGATTACGGTCTCCTCCTCCTCCTCCAGCACCGCCTATGCCAGAATTTTTACAAACATTACCTCAAGCTCCATATTTACCTCCTAATTTTAATCACACAACAAACGTTCCTCCTCCTCCTCCAGCACCGCCTATGCCAGAATCTTTACAAACGTTACCTCAAGCTCCATATTTACCTCCTAATTTTAATCGCACAACAAACGTTCCTCCTCCTCCTCCAGCACCACCTATACCAGAATCTTTACAAACGTTACCTCAAACTCCATATTTACCTCCTAATTTTAATCACACAACAAACGTTCCACCTCCGCCGCCTCCACCGGCAGCGTTTGGTGTTAGTAAAACAAGTAAACCCTTGCGTCCTACCTCAAAATTGCTCGATAGTGTACCGAAGCCCGTGCGTAAAACCCGCCGGTTACAGTGGAAAAAGTTACCGCAAAGTATTATAAGTAAGAATGTTATCTGAGAATAACTAAGTGGTTTGAACGTTCCAATATGATGAGGAGTAGAAAGAAACGAGAACTATAGAGTATTGGAAATGAATATAATGACAGTTGACTAATGGTAACTAAGGAAAAAAACAATACAAACTGGTCAAATTGTGGGAAGCATTTTGAAGAACCATTAAGAAATCCACTAGAGCTTAATTTTTTTAGTAAAAATTAAACGAGCCTATCCAACTATGCTGAAAATTAGGTTTTGATTTTCGAATCCAAATTGGACTTCTAGACGGGAAAGGTATTCTTTAAGATTATTGAGTATAAAATCAATTTCTATCATTAAAAATAGATACAAGCAAATTTTGGAAAGATATTAACAACGAAGATGTCAACATTGATTACAACGTAATTGAAAAACATTTTGGCATAGATGAAAGTGAAGCAAAAAATAATCATAACGAAAAGTTAAAGAAAGTTACTGATCGACAACAAGTAATGATACCTATTACACTAATACTGTTTAGTTTTATTTCTGAATTTTAGACTCAAATATTAAATTATAATCGTTCAATTAATATTAATGTGTTTTTGAAACGATTCAACATTGATTTGAATAATCTCGTTAAATTTATATATCATTATGATCCAACTTCAAAAATATTTGATGTTGAATGTTTAAGAATGTTATCGAAAATATTGCCAACGCAAGATGAAGTAAGATTTCAATATGTTAAGGTTTTTGTGAATTTCTATTTCGCCAAAAGTTGGGGAGGCTTAGACGACAAAACTCTTTTCCGTTGGCATCGAACGGGGAAAAATTATTTATGATATCTGCTGAAAATCGAACATGTTCAAAAGCAGAAATCTTAAGATTCTGTGGTTCAGGCAGGTTTACATTTTGTTTAAACTAATCGCATGCCATAACTCAACGAACGTTCATAAGTTAGTGATGTGCAGAATATTCTTCTTGTTTTTTGCTCTTTTGTTTTTCAAAGGTGAGTCAGGTGCATGACCACAGCAGTGATCATTGGGGCTTACCAGAACGTTATATCGATTTAGTTGGTTCAATTCCAAATTATGAGTTTCGTATTCAAACTCAATTATTAATGGAAGATTTTTCAGAATTACATAATGATTATCAACAAAAAATCAAACAAATATTAAACAATATGAATTATTTCAGTTTAAATTTGTCTATAAAACATTTTTTAACGTCATTGTTGGCGATTGGAGATTATTTGAATTATGTATATAAAGCAGTAGCACTAGTTGAGATGTATCTATTATACTTAAAATTTCTTGTAGGGCTCATATTGTGGTGATGCATTTGGCTTTCGCATTGAATTTCTGAAACAATTACGTGATATTAAAACTCAACGTAGTACAAATACTAATTTATTAGATGTTCTCTTAGATACTCTAAGTAAAGAAGTAAAAAATGACAACATTAACTTGCCATTTATCGATGATATGAAAGTTATGTTTGCAAATGTTCTAAGGTAGAAAGATCTTAGAAAACCTTGATTTCCACTTCTTACACATTTATTTTCTTTTATTGCCGTATATTCAGTTTGCAAAATTTGAAAAATGACTATATGGCAATGAAAAAGAAAATTGAAAATGGTATGAACGAACTTTGTACGATCAATGATGATCAATTGAATAAACAATACAACCAATTTTATCAAGTAAAATGAGATTGAAATTATGAAATTACGATGGATGAGTATTTCCATTGTTTCTTCTAGAATGCATTGGGCAAATTAACGGAACTTGATAAATTGATGAGTGAATGTGAACAAAATGAAAAAGAATTGATGACACAATTTGGTGAAAATGATCCTACAGAATTTAATTATGACATATGTATGGAAATATTTCGAATATTGATTGAGAATATTGATTTAGAACAGAAGGTATGAAAGATATTTTATGTCTTATCATTAAAATAAATATCTGCTTATTTTAGGAGAGACAAAAACGTCAATCAACCCTTGTTAAACGAGATAATCACCGTATGTACTTCATCTTTATACCGCTCAACCCTCTGTTCACTAGTTTGTGGATTTTTTTTTCTTTTTTTGCAGAAAACGGTTTACATAATTTTATTCGAAAATTATCAGTTGATCAATCGCCTGAAACAACAAACTTGATGGATGTATTAATGAAAGATCTGAGAAAAAATAAATTTGCAACGGCACCACTAGCAAGAAGACGTACAAATAGAGGAGATCTGACTAATTTGATTAGTAGAGATGTGACAGGTTAGATAAAATAAAATTAACAATTTACTATTCCAAAATATCAGTGCTTTTTAGTTCTTTTATGCTAGATTACTTTTTATATTTTTTTATATTTTCTATTTTCATTTCAATAAGCTTATTTATCTTATTCAAATTTTTTGATCAATTTATGTAAAATCTCTCTGACAGGAGAAATCAAAATATCAGGTCATCTTGAGTCAAGAATTTAAGCGAAAAAAATTTTAGAATATGATATACGTTATCCAACGCAACAATCTTTAATACCTGACCAAATAAAAACAGTCGACAACAGCTCTCAAACCGATATAATAATGTTCGATTATCATACCCACAAACGAATACTTCACATTTAGAAGATGAAAAAGTTCTTACAGTTATTTTACCACAAGTATCTCGATATCTCTTGTGGGACTTTTTTTAATATCTCATATTCAGGAAAATGAATGTATGTGAATAATTCTATACAAATTACGCAGGAATCACAAGCAGTTGACGATACTAGTGGAAAAAAATGAAGTGAACAGAACTAGTGCTCCGCTCAACTTTAGTATTTATTTCAATACAATACAAGGCGGTCTTATGAATAAAACCTACAAATTTAGAGAAAGATTTAATACGAGTATTCATAAGTTATGCTTTAAAGTGCTTCATTCCCACCTACTATCGCATCCCCGTTCCTGTACATGCGTTGATGAGAGTTATACCCGATTCCTAGAGGATTAAATAAGAAACGCTAGAAAATATTCATTATCAGTAGGTTTTCCAGAAAAACGGTGGTAAAGCAATTTCCTAGAAAAGCGAAACGATCATCCTATGCAAAAATCAGTACACAAATGCACGGTGTGTAATACACACCGTGCATTTGTGTACTGCATTTGCACAAGCCTGTAAAAGCTCCTTGATGCTAGTCCAGAAACTGTCAATAGTCATTCCATTAAAATAAAATAAAACGACGTACTTTCACATTATCTGTAACACACTTATAGTGTGAATAAGTTACAATGAAAATAAATCGCTAGAATCTACGTGAGGGACGTTGATGATAGTTCGCATTGATGCAGACAAGATATTTTAGGCACAAAATGCCACTGTCAGTATGAATTCGTGCTGTTCTTAAGAAATTTAAAAATTGTGACTGTGTCCGTCACATAACCTATTCATTGTGATTGTCATTGTAGCTTATGTTACCTTTATTTCTCAAAAACATATTTGTTGGCTTGTTTTAAAGCCAACCAGAAATGAAAGAGCTTTTATTTATTTTATTTTGTTTGCTCAAAATAAATAGTAAATCAATTAAAGTTTTGAATGTTTCCAGAGAAGTTCAGTTGAGGGATATCAAGTGGGTCTGTTTACAAGTCACAGCTTATTCCTTTTTCTCTTGCATTGAAAGATTTAAGGATAAGGCTGCAAATAAGAAATTATTTCATTAATATTCTTGATCTTAAATTAGTTGAGGAGTGGCTTAGATTTTAGTGTTTTATCATAAATCTTGAGTGTGACTTCGTTTTGACTTAAGTTTTGTTTAACTGTGTGGAACATGATCTTGAGTTAAGTGTTGACTTAGACCGTGTCCAGAGTTGTTGTAAGTCAATGTTGGAAAACGATACACTAAAAAGCCTAGACGTTGACTTAAGTCTGTGATTTCATAGTTCATGAACTTATGAGTATTGATAAAACAATATTCTGAAGACTAAAGTATTTTAGAAACAAACGATTAGTTAGGCTACGATCACTCAGGTTCAATCGGGAGTAGCGGGGGGTATATTTAACTACTAATTACGCTTGTTCAGTACACTAGACTTAACTTCTCCTAATTTGTGAAACCCCCGAGCCTCAAGGAAAATAATGCCATTTGGAGAAGTGCATTGCGATAGTATTTAAAAATTACTATAACTTAGTAATTGTTTAAAATGTTTTATCACCGATGTTGTTCTAGATATGTTATCTGAACGTAGTTTTAATTTTTCTTAGTTTAGCAAACTTTTCATAGTTTTTTATGAGAAAAATACACGACAAGTGAGGAATGACTCATGCTCGCTCTAACGCTAAAGTGTCATCGTCTTCGACGACGACGGTCACAAATAATGGTTCTAAAAAATCGTCAACATCGAACAAACGAACATATCAAGTGGATTCACCAGTGACGGTTAGAGCGAATGATAGTGAAAATCAAGTTCCACAAGAGAAAAGTCCCTCGTTTTATCTTTTACCTCAGTTATTACAGTCAGATGAACAACAGCAGCAACAATCGTCTTCGTCCATAGCTGTCCGTCAGACACGTTCAAAAATTCGAAAACAACTTCCTTTTAATACAATTGATGAGGAAAACGATGAGATGGTTAATCAAAAATCATTACAGAATGAGAAACACCAATATTCTCCAACAAGTCAGTTAATATTTGATTCAACAAAAAGTCCACCAGGACAAAAGCCAAGAATTATTTTAAAAATTCGTCTTAATCCATGTAAAGATAATCAAGAACAAACGAGTCCAACAAAAGAATTAGCAAATGAAATAACGGAAGCATTAGGCACAGTTAAATTAGCAAATGATATTAAACATATTGAAGATAGTAAAAGTATTTCATCTCGTATTATACCATTTACACGAAATAAACGTATACAATCAGCAACAAATGTACCATTAAGAAAAATACATGGAGCACCATTGAGAGGACAATTTTTACATGCACCAGATATAAAAATAAATGATGTTGATAATAGTAATGAAATTATATTAAATCAATCAAGGTAAATTTATTTCATAGAAGATGCAGTTAATTTCAGAAAGAATTGTTTCTATCATATACCGTTCTTTCATTTAGTCCACAGCCGTTTCCTCTAGCATCCATAGCCGAAAAACTTCCAACAAAACAAATTGAAAATATTATTGACGATGTTACAAATAATGACAATGATCTTGGCTTTTTGAGACGTAGTAAACGACGTGTAAAGTTAATAAAATATAAAACAGCTATGAATTTTGATTCCTTTATTGAACAAGAATGCGAAGATGGTTTAGAGATACGAACAACAACTGACAAAGGCCGTGGAATCTTTTCAACAAAAAAATTCTATCGTGGTGATTATATTGTGGAATATGCAGGAGATTTAATCAGTTATCAACAAGCAAAACAACGGGAATTAACATATGGTCTAAATTGTCGAATTGGCTGTTATATGTACTATTTTAAACATGGAGAAAAAGTTTATTGTGTCGATGCAACGGATGAAACAAATCGTCTAGGTAAGCAAACTTGTGTGTTAATTATTCAGACCAAATCATTTGGGTTCCACCCTCTACACTACTGATAAACTCAACGTAGAACACTTTTTGTGTTGGTATATGAAATGTTATGTAAAACAAATCAGAACATGTCCAATTTTTTTATCACTTTTCTCTTTAGGTCGTCTCATAAATCATAGTCGAAAAGGCTGTAATTGTCAGGCAAAAGTGCTTGTCATCAAAGATCAACCACGATTAATTTTGATTGCATCACGCGATATTAATGTTGGAGAAGAATTATTGTATGACTATGGCGAAAGACGAAAAGATATTCTAGATAGTTTTCCATGGTTAAATGAATAAATAGTTTTTTTATTTTATTTGTAATTTTTCTCCGTGTGTGTGTATTTGTACAGTTAGTTTTATGTATGTTTTGTCTACGCATTCTGATCCATTTTACTTCTTGTCAAATGGTATTTTTTTCTTCTGACTGACTATCTCTTTCTCTTTATTTTTAATTCATTCATTGTACTAGGTCTCTCTATCTGTACAATAAAAAAATGTTTTTTTAGACCTAGATCTTGAAGAAAATATTTTTGTTAGAATGACCATATTGATCTTAAGTTTTATTCTTTCACGCTGTAAGCGAAATCCTATTATAATATTATAATATGTAAACTATCGAAATACACAAAATTAAGTTTGTACGAATAGATACTTGAACACATGAACTTAGTTTTGCAGTAAACTGTAAAATAAATTCATTTTTTCTAGTCTCTTTTTGAATACAACGCTGATCCTATTTGTTAAATATTACTTTTTGTTGATGTTCTTTCTGCAACAAATAGACTTTGTTATACTAGTCATTTTTTCCTTTTTTTCATTAGAGTTATTTCTTTTTTCTGTGTGCGTTTTCTTTTGTACAAAAATAGTCTGGATTGACTGAAAGAAATATTTTATTGTGTTGATTGAACGAATAAAGAATAAAAACTGTAAAGTTTTATGGAATGCTGGACTCAAATACTATCAAATTGTTTCAATATCAGTAAAGGGCAGCGATTTTAAAATCCAATCTGACGTATTAACTACAGCTATTTCCAACTTCATCTTTTTATTTAAAATCAAATAAAAAGATGAAGTCGGAAATAGCTGTAGTTAATACGTCCGATCAAACTATGTGTAACGCTCATAAGACATGCTTTACTAAGTTAATAACTGGCGGTTTGTCCAGTAACAATCGGAAGACGTAATAGGAAGTAAACTCTCTTAGCCCCATCTACAAAATTGTACATTGGTGAACATCAGTTTCTTGGAAATAATTCAAAGTTCTGTTCTAAAAAACTGATAAAATAAGATGTACAAAAGGTTTTATTAGAATGAAGTTTGACTTCAAGGAAAGAAAAAAATTAATGTACAATGATCCTTGAACTTGAACCTGAACTTAAACTTGAAAGTTAATTTTATGCCTAACAAAACCAAAGACTTGTAAATACAGTGTTACCGCGCGGAAAAGAGAACAACTGCAAGAAGAGAGAAAATCCTGGTGTTCTAATGTTCTTTGATAAAAGTTTTCTAAGGAGGAATGAGTAGTTAACACATGGTGAATATGCGTGAACTGGTGCGTAGACAAGAAATTTTTATTTGCGGGAAATTTCTACGCTTGTGACTATGTGCAAAAATTACTCAGAAAAATTCTTGTGTAGCATTTTTCTCCCATAAACATGACTCGTAATTGACGAGTGAAAGATGTGGACTGTCTGGTGAGCACGTGTGAATTTTGTTCGGTCATATGCTCATAGCAACACATGATCACTAATGAAGTTATAAAAAAGTTCGCGCGTTTGATACTTGATACTAATTCTAACATATACTATATAAGACAAAACTTAAATAGAAATAAAGAAAGAAAAGAATGCTCCTGAGTCAAGTGTACATGACTATTAGATACACAGAAACCGACAATCAAAACGAAGAAAAAATAGACAAAACTGTGATTATGTCAGTGCACAAAATACCTTCGTACCTGAAGGACGTAAGGCTTGAGTCAAACTATGACCTAAAAATAACTATAACTAAAAATATCGTCCAAAGCACCTAGAAGTTAGCAAAGTATTTTAAGTTGGAGATAGAGCACTATCCCACGAAATACAAGTTCATTATCACCAGTTAAGATTCTGGTAAACTAAATCTTATTTTCTATAGAGAAATTCTATTACGTCTTCGTTTAATTTCTTTTCAAATCGCTAAAAAATATAAGTGATATATTGGCAGTTGGCTTAAATTGTAGAATATAGTTTTTAGTTATTTTGTTGCGACATCTATTTACACATGTTCGTTCAGATTTAGTTTTTTTCTTATTGTGCAAAAGTGAAGTAGAATAACGTAGTAAATTAACATTAATTGGTGTTAAGAACATGAAATTCTACTCTATAACGTTTCCACTAAAACTCAGGTCATAGGTCTTTGATTTATCCATAGTTTACCTTTTAACTTTTTCACGCATTTGTTCGACCATATGATCTGAAGCGTTGTCATTGAGGGGTTGTTTATATACGTTGCAAAATATTTTAGACAGTTGCTATTGTTTAGTACGTTTTGCGAAATGGTTTATGCTAAAAAGTTTTGAGCCCTTTTTCTTTATTTTTAGATCATAAATAAATTCTCGATTATGCTGATATAATTTTATTTATTTCAGTTTCCGGAAACACGATCACACATACGCACTATTTTTTAAGAATTATTAGCATTTATTTTTCAAATAAGACGATTAATTTCATTTTTCTAGTTATTATATATAAAAAGAGGCATATTTTATTCTCTTCTCTAAATCTCTCACTATAATTATTTGAAAACAAAAATGAGTCAAACAGCGAGGCAACCAACAAATAGTGGTTTAACAACAACGACTGCCTATTATCAACCAGCAGCGTTAAAAGCATTACATACATCTACAGCAACATCAAATTCACCATCACTTAAAGCGTTATCGTTAGAGTATCAGAAATTATTAAAAGAACCGGTTGAAGGTTTTACAGTAAGGTTGGATGATGATACAAATTTATACAAATGGCATGTAGGGTAAGTCAGAAAAAAAGAGTCCTTTGTTTTAATAATTCTGTATGTCTGTCTGATACTTTTTCTAGAATATTTGGTCCACCGGACACCTTGTATGCTGGTGGCTATTTCAAAGCTGATATGGAATTTCCAAGTACCTATCCATTTGCTCCTCCAAAAGTAAGTTTAGCGAAGTTTGACATCCAGCTTTTAGAAAAGATGAAATGAGGTTGTTTTAATCGAATGAAAGTAGTAGCTTCACTATTTTTGCAGCCTAGTTGTTATACTTTTGTAATCTGTTTTTTTCTGCAGGTTCGATTTTTAACAAAAATGTGGCATCCGAATATTTACGAAAATGGTGAAGTGTGTATTTCAATTTTGCATCCACCTACAGAAGATCCACAATCTGGTGAACATCCGAGTGAACGCTGGAATCCAACACAAAATGTTCGTACAATATTAATGTCCATAATCAGTTTACTGAATGAACCCAATTGTTCATCTCCTGCTAATGTTGATGCAAGGTAATAAATATTTTTTGCACCATTACGTGCAAGAAGCGTCAGTTTTGCGTGAATCACGTTTCAAGCTGTAAAGCTTGAAATTTTTTATTGACACTGTTATTCTACTAAAGCCTGTCAGTCGTCCATTATTCCTCGGAATTTTTTCTTGGACGAAGTTAGCCTAATAATCGCCAAAGTTCTTCGAGAAAACCAGAAAACAGTCGTCCTCACCAGAGTTTCTTGCATACAGCCGGGGACTGAAACACACACTGTATGATTTCTCTTGTATTCTATTTAACCAAACAATTTTTGTTATTTTTTCTTCTGTAGTGTTATGTATAGAAAATTTAAAGATCATAAAGATTATGAATATGAAAATATTATTAAGAAACAAGTGAATGATTCAAAAGTTATTGCCGAACAAGAAGGTATTGTTATACCAAAAACATTAGACGATTATGTGGCACCATCAAGATCAAATAAGAAAACATTGACAGGAGGAATTAGTCGAGACGATGAGGATGAAACAGATTCGATGTTGGGCAGTGAAAATGGAAATAATTTGTCAGACAATGACGATGATGAAGAATATATGGAAGACGAAGAAGATGAAGGACGATAGAAAATTCAAAACAAATAACTGACCAAAAAAACGAGATACACGTTTCTTTCCTGTTACTACTCCTTTTTTTCTTCAGTTATAGTTTGTTTACTTTTTCTGTTCTGTTGACATGAAAAGAACACTCACTCAGTTTCTCAGAGCACATTACTATTTTTTTTTGTATTTGTTTGTACAGTATTTTTTTCATAATTCAGAAAGAACAAACTGTTGGCTGCACGTATACGCAGCCAAGAGATTGGAAACATACGTCATCACACGTTGAATTAACCATACAGTAGAGTTTTGTTTATTAGGCAAGCTTTTGAATCACAGCTCTTTCATATTATTCTATAAACGTTGAATAAAATGACTAAAGCGTATCAGCGTTTATCAGACAAGTTATTTTCTCTACTTTTTTTAATAATATACTTGCTGTTCAAGAGCAAATGAGAAAGACGACTTTTCGGGAATAACAACGATTACCGCTTAGCCTATTGGTTAGTCATTTGCTTCGTTATAGTGTTTATGTTATAAGTATTGCGCTTTTAAGCTCCTTTATTGTTTGCTCATGCTATTTATGTTTAACTTAATAGACTAATATGTGACATTCTTTTTGATCTGCGTTTTTTCTTTTTGTTGTGTACGAATAGTTTCTTTCAATCGATATGCCATTTTGTCTAATTTATCTCAGCACAGGTAATAACATGTAATTGTTCCTTCTCCCTTCAACTTATTCTTTGTTTACAATCAAATTAACCTAATCCTATCTCTGTCTCTGTGTGTGTCTGGTTTTTACAGGAAAAAGGATAAACACCCATTAAATGAATCATCTCTATGTTTTTGTTTCCAATAAAGAAAACAAACGGGTTTTTTTGTAGAATAAAATGTTTTCACGTTTTCTTGTTCTAATTTGACTTTTTTTCTATTTCTTCTTGTATATTGGAAAGCTAAATACAAATAAATAACTAATAGTAAAATGTCTTTTTATTTTATATTCAAAAGTTTGCGTGGCAATCACATGTCATTTTGGTGAAAGAGAATGAAATATTTCAAAAGAGAACACTGATGTTGAACTTGTTCCACGAAAATACCATGTAGCATAACCCAAACAGAAACGTTTTGTTGAGTATTAGTGAAGCTCTCAGTCGGTATCTTTCAACAAACTAAGACGGTTTTATAATAGAACTCTGTCTAGAGAACGAGCGTCAGCAAGAACCTCCATCTTTGCTCTCCATCTATGTCTGTGAGTGAGATCAACGCTACGTTTTGTGAACTCTAAGATAGAGGCAAGTCATACTTTCTCTTTATATGGACAGTGACAAAACAAAAATTGAGTTCTTAGTCACATCAAAACAATCAAACTTTGCTGATTAGTACAGCTTTAAGAAGAATTTATGAGCGATATGAAACTGTGTTACATGGTCTGTTATACACAATGGTCAGATTCCAAAAGAAAAGGAAAAACAACTCTTGTGGAAAAAAAACTTAAGCAGATTTTTGTTTCTCAAATGTATGCAATTATCGAAATTAGTTTTTTTATTGGATGATATTCGTTCAAGATGGTAAGCTCCATGTTACGGTAGATGACGATTTGAACTGTAAACCTGTTAAGAAAAGTATCTCGCTTTGTATGGTTGACAGTTGTTTTTCAATCACATTGCACAATATTAGAGATCAATAAGACCGCAAGGACGATTTTCTTCCCCCTTATAATCTTTTGAGCTCAAGTTCCTGCAAAAAGAAATGTTTTTTAATGCAGAAAATTTTTGGCTGTCTGATCCTTCTTAGAGAAAAACCCACTGTATTAAACGACCTTGGTCTTCAACCCACAATACTTTGATTTTAGATGTGTTCCACTATTTCATCATCTAATCCTTCAATTTTACCGACTTTTACTTGTGAAAATACTACTGGAGAATGTCAGATATTAACACCAGATACTTCTCTATGTCCAAAGTCGCCTACAAAACGTCCGTGTCGCGACCAAAGTGAATTAGTAGTAAATAAAACAAAACGATTATGTAACAGGTAATAAAGTCATCTTTTCTGATAGAATACAGCCTAGTTGTAAATTTGGTTATATATTTCGTTATAGTACACGAACATCCTTTTCTGAATTAAGAGTTGATGAAACAAAACATAAAACTATTGACAACCCTTCTTATCGGCAAACAACAATATCAACACCATCAACAGTAACGTCAAATTCAAAAAAACCTTCACCATCTATTCTAGAATGGCTGTCACAATTTAATCAAATGGCGTCGGATGATCGAACATCAGCCATTGATTTATTTATTAAAAATTGTTCCAGTGATACATCTCAGTTAAAATATTTACGAAATAAAATTGAACCATATTTTCAACGTGATTTTATTCGAGATTTGCCAAGAGAAGTAAATACAAATTATTAAAAAAAGTTATTGTTTCACTATAGTGCGGAAATAAAACTAGGATTTTCTGGATCTCACATAATTTTATAAAAACATGTTTGTCTTTTTTTATTTTTTTCCAGCTTGCATTACAAGTATTAAGATATTTAGTAGCTTCTGATTTGTCACGAGCATCACGTACATGTCGTGTGTGGAATGAAATAATTAATGATGTATTATTGTGGAAACGTTTATGCCAAAATCAACAAATACAATATAAAGATAAACCTTGTATATTTGACAATTTAATAACAAATCCATGGAAACGTTCGTATGCCTGTTATCAACATTTAATTCATACATGGAATAAAGGACAATTACCACACTCAAGATATTTTCGAGGACATGAAGGTCAAGAATACACTGAATTTTTATCATTCACTCTAGCTCTAGTATTTACTCTTTAAATATTTTAGATTTTGTTATCACATGTCTTCAATTCGATGGAAAACGTATTGTGTCCGGTTCTGATGATAACACACTGAAAATTTGGTCAGTTGAAACAGGCGAAGTACGTATGCTCGAAATTTTGGTAGAGTCTTCAATATTAACTAAAATTTTCTTTTTTATTTTAGTGTGAAAAAACATTAACTGGTCATAATGGAGGTGTATGGTGTAGTGAAATGACGGATAATTTAGTCGTAAGTGGAAGCACAGATCGAACAATTCGTGTGTGGGATGCTGAAACGGGTGAATGTAAACATGTTTTATATGGTCATACGTCAACCGTTCGATGTTTAGCATTGTACAAAGATTTTGTTGTATCGGGTTCACGTGATGCAACTGTTCGTATTTGGAATATAATCACAGGTGAACGATTACATACATTGGCTGGTCATACAGCCGCTGTTAGATGTGTTTGTTACAATGGAAAGTATGTTGTGTCGGGTGCCTATGATCATACAATACGCGTATGGATACCAGAAAATAAACGTTTAGTACATGTATTAGAAGGACATACAAATCGAGTTTATTCACTTGTGGTTAGTTTATTTCATCATTTTCATGTTTATTTCAATATCCATGAAAGTATTTTTTTATTTTAGTTCGATAGTAAACATATTGTTAGTGGTTCATTAGATTGTTCCATTCGCGTATGGGATGTTGAAAGTGGTACATGTTTACATCATTTAACTGGTCATTTATCGTTGACAAGTGGGATGCAATTACGTGGAAATATTTTAGTATCTGGAAATGCTGATTCAACAGTTAAAATATGGGATATCGAATCAGGAAAATGTTTACATACTTTATCTGGTTAGTTTTATATCTTTACTTTATAGAAAATAGTTTGATTACTGGAAATTGAGAAGAAATAAAAATAATTAATCACAACAAAACTTAAAAGTCTATATCTTTTCGATTCTTACTGCAAGAAGGATAGACGGTAGTGGATCATGAACAATAAATCTCTTACTGATCAAAAAGATTTATGAATCACGTGTAAAATTTAACTTACTCCTACCTACAATGTCTGTTAATAAGGTAAACTTTTCCACCTTCATCAACTTTTCTCGAAAAATTACTTATGCAAGTGATAAGGATTGTCGTTAGTAGCTCGAAATTTTAATGATAGTAACATCGTTTCTACTATCATCTTTCTTATTTTTCATTCTTGTTCTAGGTCGAAACAAACATTTGTCTGCTGTCACTTGGGTACAAATTGTGTTGAATTATGTTGTTAGCTCGGGTGATGATGGAACAGTTAAAATATGGAATTTAGAAACCGGAGATTTTATAAGAAATTTAATGGAATTAGAATCAGCTGGAAGCGGTAAGCTATGAGCAAAAGCATTATGGTATTTTTCTATTGAGTTTAGTCAAGTTGTTTCTTTCTAAAAAAAAAGGATCGAAAATATGTTTATTTCGTTTTCATTATTTCTTGACCAATCACAAAGTGTTCATGCCGGCACTATTAACTAGAAAGAAAAAGTATTTATTGAAGACCGATTGCTTCCTCCATATGACTAATAGCTGTTTAAATACATTTTATGAAAAAGAGTTATTTAAATACAGTTGAGATTAAAAGATATCAAACGAAGAACTAGATGAATTGTCAAACATCAATTCTTATTCGCGTTTTCTTTTAGGTGGTGTTGTTTGGAGAATAAAATGCACAAACTCTGCACTTGTTTGTGCTGCTGGCAGTCGTAATAGTACGGAAGATACAAAAGTTATCTTACTGGATTTTGATCGTACAACATCTTTGAATAATGACGAAAATAGTAACAGCAATAGTAGTTCTATGAGTACAACAGGCGCCATCCTTACCACAAACCCACTCCACAAAAACGATCGTATTAATTCGGATGATGAAATGTCAGTGACAACAAATCCTTCAGCATCTTGTTCGCCTAGTATATCATAAATATAGACAAAAAAATTAAAATCATGAGAATGTTTTCTGTGATTGTTCCCAATCTTATTTTGTGTGTGTGCGTGTGTGTGTGTGACGGTGATTCTGAAAACGACTGTCATTTTTAACTTAAGTTTGCCATGCTTTTTACATAAAAAGAATTTCATTTTTCTCACCTGTTTTTCGTTTGTCTCTGTCGGTTTTTTTTTCTTTGCACTATTGTTGTTATCATTAATATTTTTGTTGCGCACGCTCATCTGTTTAGAAAAAAAAATGTGTGTGTGTGTGTGTGTGTGTGTGTGTGTGTGTGTGTGTGTGTGTGTGTGTGTGTGTGTGTGTATTAATCTTTAATTATTGGCAACACAGATAAAACAAAATTTCTTTTTGGTTAGTACAGCATTCTTTTCCTGCTCGTTAGTTCGGTTTATTTTGCGTGTACGATTCCCCTCGTGTATTTGATCTGCTATTTTTTCTTTTTATCTATTTTCACTTCCGGTGAGAGCGACAAATCTTAAAAACCAAAACACATTTTATCTCTTATTTCTCTACTTGTTTATGATAGATAAATAATTCAGATTTTGTTTTTTTTTCGTCAAAACTAGAACAAAACCAATATCTATGATGTTTATCCTGTTTTTATTTATATGTTCTTGTTGTTCAAACTTATCGTTGATTATTTTTCTGTTCTGTTCGATTTTTTTTTTTATAATGTCATTTTTTGTTGTTGTGTATTCCATTAAGAAAGAAAAAACAAAAAAAGTCGTTATCACGACATTTATAGTATCATGAAAAAAACAAAAATAATAAAAATATATCTCAATTCAATAATATGAAATGTTTTAAGGATTGCACTGAGTTTTCTATTCTTTTTACAAATGAAGAGAATGTACACTATAAAGTTTCTAGTTTTCTTTTCGAAAAATAAGTTTAAACTTGACGAACGAGAGTTTCAAAAACAAAAAAGTATCACCATATCTCTATTGCCACATGTGAAATATTGTTGAGAAAATATTACTTGTTTAGTTGATACCAAAGTACTCAATGCATAGTAAGTCGATAATTTAAGAAAAATAAATTTTATAAACGACTTCGACGACCAGCAACTTTTATATTTGTTTAATTGGTTTATGTTTATGTTCTAATTTCAGCATTAATTCCTATGTCATTAACATTAAATGAATTTCAATCAGCTATTCGTTTTATTCAAAAGTTATCTCAAAAACTGGGAGATCATTGGCAAATAGTTGATCCTTCTCCAATTCATTATCCTTATTTAGTTTATAAAATTGTTCAAAAACGTTCTAACAAACAAGAAAAAGAAGACTATCTTCAATACGAATATCATGTTATTTATAATGAAAGTTATTCGGTACCAATGATTTATTTTAATGTGTCAAATTTAAATGGTTCTCTACTTAGTCTAAAAGAGATATGGGAATTATTTTCATATAATAATAGTTCACCATCGTTGAATATGTATGAAACTATAACACAACAAGAACATCCAGTATTAAATCGACCATTTTACGCGTTACATCCGTGTCATACAGAAAAATTGTTAAAACAATTGATTGCATCAAATATAGTACAAAATTCAAACCAATATTTAATTGCTTGGCTAAGTTTATTTGGACAATCAATTGGTTTACCATTTATACCGAATTATGCAATAGAAAATGGTAAATCATATTAATTAGTTGGAAAATTTTGTTTTTATAGATTCTATTTTATTTTCAGAAATTTTAAATTAAGCGTTTATTGTTCGAGTAACAAGTTCTAAAGATTATTTTCGTTCAGAACAATAATCGAGGTAAATAGACGGAAATGAGCAATAAAATTTGATATTTTTGATTTGATTCTATCCTATTTTAGTTTAGGATGTGTGTGAGACGATGAACAAATTTTATGAAAATCAAAAATCAAAATAAAGAGGCTAATGATTAATAATGTTCAAATATAATATCCTCATTATTAAAGTTTTTCTATTAAGGAAAAACAAGTCTGTTCGACTCTCTATTCCATTTTAATCGAAGAAGTTCTATTGAATAACTTACGTGCGACACGTTATAAGCGTTTTACTCATCTAACCTTCCCCTTTATAATATACAAAAAATAACTCAACTGTTCTTGTTGACAAAAAGAATTTGACGGTAGTACATTTTTTACAATGATTAAATGTGAGCAAATTTTTAATTTAAATCAATACTAATGGTAATATGGTCAAATATAGATAAAAATTCGAAATTATGTCCATTTGTCCTTCTCATTTTGGATGATAAGTACAATAACTTTGGAAAATGTAAGTTTTGAAAGAGTTCATGTTTTACTGAACATTGATGAATCTTTTTTCATTAGAATATTTGATAGACGCTATATTGTTATTCGAGGCAGTATTAATCATCTTTTCATAAACGTTAGGGTATAAAGAGCATATAGTGTAACCTTTAATGGTGCTTTTAAATCTATATCTAGTTTTTTATTAAACTTTTCTCTATCGACAATATTAACAATAGCATTGACTAGTGTATTCATAACCTTAATCGCTGATGATCGTGAGTGCCTTTCACTTTCCGTATATTCATCTACAATATGATGAGGTAAGATGAAGTTGATTATTTTTATTCATCTACTAAATACTTCATAGAAATATGACTTGTTTCTTTTTTACTTTTGTAAAAAAATAAGTAAGCAACGACAAAAGAACACAAAATAAATATGACCATCATAGTTGTGTATGCTACATGAACTTCGTTCAACAGTTTAAAACACGCTTTTACTAATCCATTTAAATCTTAAACTATTCTTATGCTTTTTTTCATAAAGTGTAGTGTGCTTTCTGACAATCCCTTATGTTTCATTATGAGATTAAATCCTTGCAAATCTAAATTAATCATTATTTTGCATGATATCTGCGAATAAGTGTGATGCAAATCAATATAACAACAAATATACGTGCGTGACAGACTAAGATAAAAAACAGCGATGCTAATCATATTTAACTTTTAATAGGAGTGACATGACTGATTACAGAATCTTGATTTGATGATTGCAAGTTTCAGGAACTTTTGCATCTAAACTCAGAGATGTCCTTATCTCATGTATCATTCATTTTATCGGATAAGGTACGTAATAATGCAAATCTTCAAAAAAGAAAAAAGATCTGTTCTAGATAGAGTTTAATTATGCCATCGATTCATCATCTTCAATTTCGAAGCGAAAAAGTTATTAAGTCGATGATATCAACAGTTTCGCTTGCTGGTGGATACTGAGTACTTTTCCGTCTAATGAAAGGATAACTTACTTTCTTATACTGTCTGGCTAAAATAACTATTTGGCTAGACAGATCTTATTTAAGGAGAAACTTCCTCACAGACAATCGGTTTTTTAATGGGATATCAAAATCGAGTTTTTTGCATGAACAGATAACCGAAAGTGTCCCCTTTCACAATTTGTATAGCTCTCGATGAAAAACGTACGCTATGAAAGTTTTTCTCACATGATTTATTTTGTTTCCATTTGAGAGCGCTATGTAATATAAACTTCAAACTTGTTTTACGTTTTTCTCAAAAGGCATTTCTCGTGCAGTAAGGTACGGTTTTCTCAAGATAATGACTCAACGTCATGAACTGTTGTTTTTTTGTTTGATAGCTAAAACAAATGCACAAAATGACAAATCATTTTTTTGAATTTTGCTTTCGTTATTGAGAAAAGTGCACTTTACTAAGGAGAAAAGAGACACTTTCTGAACTTTCAACTTAAAATGAACATAAACTTCGACTTTCGATCCAAAATTTTCTGAAGAAATGGCGAAATACGGGTCCGATTTTGGACAGAAATGTTAATATTCTAATAGAAGTGAAATTTCTCATATCTCTCTCCACTTTTCTCAGCACATTGCAATCATTAGGTTTGTGTGTGCCGCAATAAATGTGATTGAAAAACACAGGATCAACTTACCATTCTGTGCTTGCTTCAAACATTCATCGTTGCCACAAGTACTGAGCAATCGGTCTGATAAGTGATGCATCTCTCTTCAGGATATTAATCAACGTTTATATTCATTCTGCTGTCAGTTGTAATCAGAGGACTGAGTTGATGTGGTGTTTTTAGCAACATTATTTAAGACAGAAATGTTAATATTCTAATAGAAGTGAAATTTCTCAGGGAGGAAGCAACAAAAATTCGACCCTTCAAGCTTTTTTAAAATTTTTCGACCTGAAAAAATTGTTTTGAAAAGCTAAATCCAACTTTTTCTTATTCAGTTCAACGTGCTCTTTCCAATCTTGTATAATTTAACTGGAAAGAAAATAGTACTCACCTTTTGCATTTCCAGTACCTTATCTCGCAAACAGTCCCATTTTGCTCCCTGCGATATCAATAACTTGTGAACAACTCATATTTGGCCAAAATTTGTTCTCATCATTAAGCCATAGTGTCTCATTCATCAAAATTTCATGCAGATGGTTGCACAGTATAGAAAATTTTTTCTGAAAGAGGGGCGTTCTTCCTTAACTAAGCGCAAAATGATTTTGCCGCCCAGAAGTTTTTATTTACTTGTTCTTAATTGAATTATACGACTTGGACATCGTATACACTCTGACACTTCGAGACAGCTGTAATTTATCAAAAATGCTGCCTTTCTGAAATCTAGAGATTGAACCAATAACATTACAATCTATTTAGTTTAGCACATTAAGGATTTCTAAAACGTTGTATCGCAACAGTAAACAACTGTTGAATAGGCCCTATACGGATTGAATATTTTCTATATTATGTCAAAACAGAGTCGGGCGTATAAAGATCTTGTTTTAAAATTCATTATGGATCATCATTCTATTAGTCTGCTTACAAAGTTAATTTTTTTCCTTGTAACTGTGACATGTTTTCTTAAGGAACTTGTATCGAAATAGTTATTAATTAGATATCTGAAAGATATGAGTCAAAGATATAGATGATGTAATATCATCAATTGCCAAAGTCTGCCGATGGCGTGCATTAATTTTAACATGTATAAGTTTTCTATGAGCGGTATCAGAGCATCATTTGCTTGAAAATAAATTTTGTACAAAAAATGAAGAAATTTAATATCTGTTTAGTGTAGATAAAAGTGTGCATGCTATCATTTACAAGGCGAATATGGTGACCAAGTGCCGTTTTCATTGCATATAATACTTAAAACATTCTTATTTTGTTCTCGACATACATATTCAATGACGGAACCCGGCATTGCGTGATCACTATCGTGATTTAAGATTGTTAACCTCGTTGATTTTAATTCAATATTTGGTGGCGCGATACTTGGTGGACATTGACGAACTAAAAACGAAATGATTTGAGTTTTAGTATTGTGATGTTATGAATATGGGTTAGTCACCCACCTAAGCATTGTGGAAAAGGCTGCCATTGATGTTTCACACATGATACACTCATAGGTGTATTTTCACTTATTGGAACGTGAAAACTTTGGCAACGAAAGCTAATTGTTCCGATGTATTTGTTGTTGACTAAAGTTACAGTATGGTTTAACAAGAGTAAGTTATTGGCAATAGACATTGCTTGTATATCGGGTAGGGAATTACACCCGTCATTATCAGCCGTATCCAAAGCACTACCACCTTAAAACAAGACCTTTTTATCTCATTTGTCCTATTATATTCTGTGTATGTATATCCTACTTTTCAGTATGCATTTTGGTGCTGGTGTCCACTGTCCTGTTTCTTGACAAACCATTACCAATGGGCCACTGGACGTATCGTAATAATACATATCATTTGCGCATTTGTACGTCACTGATTCACCGGGCAGAATATCGTTATCCTCATTATGTATCGGGCTCTTAATTGTCTTGAATTCTGGAGGCTTACCACTCGCATACACAACATTTCGATCGGAAAGATGTAGTAAGAGGTTCAAAGAACAAGCAGGAATAGCTAGAGAAGATAAATAAATATTTAAATTAAAGAAGGCAGTAGTCTTTACAATAAAAGATTCTACCTTCACATTTTGGATAAGAGGACCATTGTGCATTTGGCTGACAGACACTAACTAGCGAACCTGTTGTTGGGATAAGTCTCGTAAATGATAAACATTCAAGAGTAAAGAATGACGCAATGGCAAATGTGGGAGGATCACTGAGCACTCTTGTCACATTACTGCGTGGATAATTAATTGTGGTATAATTAGACGATGGAATTCCAGTACACATTGATACATCTTAAATGGAATCGTCTTGTTCCTGGTCACATTCTGCTTAAATATTTTAGCATCTTTCTAACGGATGGACCGGAAATAATGACACACTTTTGTTCTCTTTTCTTCCGTGCACAACTGAGGTTCGAAGATTCCATTCTAAACTCATTCGATAGAAAATTTTCTGTTCTACAAAATCCATCACCTTCTTTCATTACATATTATTTCATTATTTTAAAAAATAGTGCAGAGTAGGCAGTGGTAAAAAGTATAACTACGATTTCCTATCAAAATTTTGGTGACTTTTCGTTTTTGTGTAACTTTTCGAAAAATAATGTGGTAATTGAGAAAAGAATGTGGTATAAAAATGTTCAAAGGATTGAGCGCTATCATCCAGACTACCCTGCTTATTCGTTTGATCACCCAAATTGTGAAGCTTTCAGTGCACAAGTTAAGCTGTACTTTCGGGTAACGTGAGATTTGGAAAAAAGTAGGAAAAGGACTAGCCAAACAACGCAGTGAAAGTGTGCGTTATAGGATTTTGTAGAGCAGAAAATTTTCTATCTTCTGAAGTCAGAACGAAGCCTTGAAACCATACGGGATATAGATAGAAATAGATACATGAATAACCCCATTATTTCAGGATCATCCGTTCCTGGTGGCAAAATATTAGAAAAATTTTTATTTCTCAATGCGAATTAATTAAATGAAGACGAATTCTTTACGCAAGGTACCTGTGATGAATAGTTAACAGAAGTCTTATTAAATAATCAGGTAGGTCAAGTACAAAAATAATTATAACTTGTTCCTACCGTCGGAGTTCGTCTTCTTACCTGTTCCCTACTCCTCCACTATTTTTTAAAATAATATGTAATGAAAGAAGGTGATGGATTTTGTAGAGCAGAAAGTTTTCTATCGAATGAGTTTAGAATGGCATCTTCGAACCTCAGTTGTGCACGAAAGAAAAGAGAACAAAAGTGTGTCATTATTTCTGGCCCATCAGTTACTTACTTTGGCAAGAGACAATTGGACTAACGATTCTACCATGTTGACATTCAATCGTAAACTCATTAGATCCCAACGGGTTTTGAGTTCCTGGCATACATCGATAACTTAATACACCAGACCATGCTATTTCACCATATGATACTTGAAGTTTTTGAATATTCTGACTTAAGAGCATAGCATGTGGAATAACCAAATCTGTCTTGCATGTTACTTCTAAAAAAGATGTCAAATAAATTTAATAACATCATCAAAAGAGTAAAATCATTAAAAACTTACGCTGACATTCTACCACACTATTATCGATACTTTTCCAATTATTATCGATGCAGAAGAAAAATTTTGTCGGTGAACCATCAGCAAAAATGTAGCCTTGTGAACATACAACAGTCAGCATGTTTTGATAGGGAGTCATAACAGCATTGGTTATCGTTGGTTGCTTTCCACCACATATACCTGAGAAAAAGTGACAATCATAAAGAAAATATTGATGTGAGATTTGTTAGATAACTCTGTTTAAAGTTATTTTTCTTCTGACGAACTTAATTATCTTAATGTAATAAACTTTTAGTATCAAAATCCCCATAGTTTTATTTTTCTGTTGAACGATATGTCATAACTTTTTTTTTTAGTAACGCTCTGAACTTACCGTCTGCAAATTGTTCCCAAATCTGATTATACAATATTAGTAACGAAATTATAACAGTTCTTTTCATTTTTGAATCTCAAATTTGTGTCTAAACTGAAAGAAGAAGAATTTTTAGTGAACATGTGTTAAAATTGGCAGAAAATCTTTGCATAATTACTAGAATATATATAATTTTTAACTAATTCTTTAATATGCAAAAGAGATTTTCTAGATGGGCCTCTCATCAAATCGCACTATACAGCACAGCTATACTTTGCTATTTGTTTTCGAATAATAGTTGATTATAGTTTGATTGTGCACGTCATTTAACCTATCGTTTATCTATCGGAAAGTACAATATGAGTTAATCTTTTATTAAGTGGCCTTTGATAAATCATCAACACTTGCACATGGTATTTAAGCAGCTTGAGGAATTGAGATGAAAACAATCCTGTAAAAAACCTATCTTAAATTTATATATATATAGTAATTGAAAAAGTCTTAACTTTAAGCATCCGAATGCTTCACCTATTAACTTGATCGTTTCTAGTTTAAGCAAAAGTGTAATTGAACGAATGAAATGGAGACAGTTTACTTTTCTGTATGTCAATTCTTAAATCTCTTTTTACAAATTTTAACTAAAGCAGTTCGATTTTATTGCTACAAACAATAGAGAGCGCGCACAAGTTCATATTCTACAGACAAAAATTTGTATTGATAATAATTAAAAAAATTATATATTATATCATAAAAATAATTAAATAATTAATAAAATTGTATTGCATGAATCAGAATTAGGTATGAATGTGCTCCATTAACCAGTCACAAATGAATATGTACAAAACTGATCCAAAGTAAAACAAGCGAAGGTTTCTCTTATCGCTACGTCATTAATATTTGGTTCCTTTGAAGATCGTCACAACTTTTAACATTAAAGTCATTCTAGAGAGTTCTTCAAATAGCTCAAAAAGAAATATTTCATAACCATAAATAGTGCGTAGAAGCGATGAACAGGAAACCCTAGATAACGTACTTGGGCCCAAGTACTTGGATTAAATACTTCGTCAGCGTAATGAAGTCGGTACTTGCCCTTTTTCCAGAAGTAAATTTACTTGTAAGTACTTGTTGTTATTTGCCAAGTACTTTCAGAAAGTACTCCTTAGTAATAAGGCAAGTATTTCGATCATTAAGGGTACCCCTCCCCTCTTTTTGGGCTTTCCGTAGAAATGCTGTGAAATAAAAACTAAAAGTCGCTAGGGCTTCGCATTTTCAGAACTGATCGGAAACTCAATGGAGCACTTTTTCGTTCTTG
>CAJNOQ010000730.1:0-42372 GCA_905250885.1 Didymodactylos carnosus
AAAGATAGAGCGTCAAAAACTGCATAAGATGATATATTTGAAATTTGATTATGATCTAGTTTTGAGAGACGTTTCTTCAAAAGAAAGTTTTGGAAAACACGACTTATTCCGATTTTTGACGTTTTAAAACGTCACCCGTCCCCAAAGGGACGGACAACTTGATTGTTCAGTATTACAAAAACGAGACTTGTTTCTCGACAAACTTTGAAGGATGGGTATAGTTATCCGTTTACGTTTGATGGGACTATTTTGTATGTAAAAGGATATGATGTTTATCAAATATCTAATAGCAGTTCAATATTCAAAACCATTTCAAATAAAATCATCTACAAAAAAGTATTTGCATAGACATATGGTTAAGTCTTCCACAGGGATTTGTTGTTTGCGTGCAGCAATTAACCTCAGTACCACTACTTTTTATAGAGTTGAATAAAAGATGAGGTTAGAGATGAGGTTAAAAAGTTCCGCATTTTTTAGATTTTTTACGGATATATTATAGCTATATCAGAATATTTGATCCTCTCATTCGAATCTTCAATATTAATTATGATACACCCTTAAGAAATTAAAACATCTATTGAACTGTACAAAAATTTCCTATCTTGACCAATGAACCTGTCTTGTATTCTAAGCATAATGCTCATACACGAAATAAGAGAATTTTAGAAACATTTTCATTAATAATATCTGTGATTACAGGTGATATTGTATCATAATATTCTCATTTAACTTCAATTACCAATTAATTCAAACATTTATATACTACACGATTAGAATTAAAGTCTGTCTAGATTTTATCGAGAGTTAGAGCTTATTATGCGAGTAACGATCGGCATTGAATCAATGTACTAGAATATATCTAGTTATCAAAGTAGAAAGATTTCATATTAAAAGTAATTTAAAACGTGTTTTCTTGCAAATTTCCAGTTTATAATTGCTTTTCATTCAATTAAAACTTTGAGATGATTATCCACGTTGCTAAATAATCTAACATCAATTATGTTGACTGTTTTTCTTTCGAACTTGCGCTGTATTTACTCCTAAATTGATAAAGTTAAGCTCTCTGCTTTCTATTTTTGTCTATTTACTAAATAAAAGTACAAAAGATAATCGAACATGTCACAGGTGAAATTCACACAATAAAAATTTGGGTGTCACACATAGAAAAGAAAAAAAATTATTCAAATAGAACTGTTTGTGGATTTTGAATAGTATTTTGAGGTTTATACGTTAAAAGTGGATCTGTTGATAATACTAGATGAGTAGTAGTTGATGGTAATCGATGATGTTTTTGTGGTTGTTGTTTTAGAGCATTTGCTGAAGTCGATTTGGTAAAACTGTGGGGTGCTGATTGGCCCACACGAGTAGAACGAGAACTGGAATCTGATGCTCTAACCGGTAATGAACTTAAGCTGAGTGTTTGTCTTTGCATAACTCTGGACGTTGGTAATTTATTTATTCCAAAACGGAGATCATGTCTCGAAGTCAGAGCAGGATCAATAATTGGACTTGGTATTGTTTGATCAAATCTAATCTGATTTGAGTGTTGTTTCTGTAGTCGAGCAGGTGATGAATGAAATAATTTTGAGGATGATGATGTACGAGCAGAGATTTCTATGCGCGATAATGGTGGTACAATGGTGTCAGACGGATTGCCTTCGTTTTGAGTGGAAGGATTTCGTTTATTGTTGAAACTTCGTCTGTCGTTTGATCGAAATTTTATATTCGAGGACATAAGACGATTGGATAATTTAGTTGTTGAAGTCGACGATTGAGCACTTAACATTCCATATTGATTTGATACAGAAGGAACATTGGTTATTGTAGGTCTAAAATGATCAACATAAAACTTAAAATTCAATTCAAAAACTTTCAAAGACTTTTAAAGATCTCTGAAACCACTGATGCTCATCACTTGTTGGATGAAATCAGTACTAGTACTTATGCTCAATTCTAACTTTGATATAAGATACTTCTCTCTTTTCGTCTCGGATCCGTTATTCGCGGAAGAAACCATAAGCACAGAGAGTAGGAAAATTAGATAATGCGATTGTCAAAATGGTTTTGAATACTGATGTTATATATGTGTAATGTGTATGTAAGATGAAATAAGACCACTAATTTAGTATAAAAGAATAGAAGTTTGCTATAGAATACTAGACATATTAGCTAGTATTTATCAAACGTAAGGTAATGCAAGTGATCAAGTCGTCAAATTTCCAAGTACAATGAGCTAGCACCAAGTCTAAAACTTATGTATTAACAAATCTAGGAGTTCTAATCTCTTCAGACAGGTAAACTTCTCCATTTTTACCAGTGATATACATCGATCCTTTCTCCGATGTTGGTCCGATATTGCCTATTATCTGAGTATTATGAAATTCTCATGATAGTTCTCTTCGATGACCTACTCCAAAAAAGTTTAGGATACAAACTGCTCTTCTCAAAAGATCGGTCATTCATTCTGATCGAGAATATTTATATGTCTATAGATGAAATGCAATTTTATCCTATCAAGATGAGATAAAGGACCAGCATGTCAAATGTTGAAGAATCGTTCAAAAATAGGTGAAGATAATGTTATACTGTAGTTAATTCAGAGATTCAATGTTGTAAATCTGTAATGTGAGATGCTCCTCATGAACTTAAATAATAAAAGAATGAAAAACGACAATAGGACATCGACAGCGCACCTTCAACATTATATTATGTGAATGTAATAAAGATGTAATACATGATAGTATGATAAATGCAGATAAGACGAGTTCTGTAAGTATTGCAGCGAGTGAAAGCTAGAGAATGGCCAAATACTTTAACATAGCTTATACAAGTACTATGTGCATTGTTATTATTATGTCAAGTACGTACTGAGTATTATTATTGAAATTTGTTGGTCTGTTGTTATAATTGACAATCTTAGACACATATTGAAACTGTTGTTTTCCTCTATTATTCGCCGTACTAAAGTTTGTTGTTGTTGTTGTTGTTGCTGCTACCGACGGTCGATTTGTTCTATTTCGTTGTGTTCTCACTTGATGTTTAAGATAATCTCTGAGTCCTTGTAATGTGCGAAAAGTTGATTGTGTAACACGTGTAAACGGATTTTGTCCCGGTAGTATGTCAAGTGCAGCCAATGCACATGCTTTTCCAACATCTTTATAATGCTCCTGCGTGAGTTTTTGAGGTAATGAATATCTAAATGTATTAAACTTTCTAAATTAGTACAACTTCTTATTGAAAGACATCAGCAAACAGAGATAAATGTAAATTAGTTACGTACGGACATGGTGGTGATATACGACCAAATTGTTCATTTTCAGCAGCAGGAATTGATTGACACGTTTTGCCAACAGCATAAGAACATTCCAGTGTATAAGAGTGAATTAGACCTAAACAGATGACATAAATTCACTAAAGTTTAATCATACATTTACGTCGATAAATCCTTACCGAGATGTTTATAAAGCGCTACTCTTCCACTTCCTTCTTTCGATAATCCTTCTCGTTTGTCTTTCATGTACATATTTTTTACTGTAAAATTACAATTATCATAGTCGAAATGTGGTGAGTTTAATGAAATCAGTTTTGCAAATAAAAGATTATCCGTGTGCATGTCATCATCTTGCAAATAATTTCCATAGACAAAACATCCTTTTTTACTTGCATGACCATGTAAATCAATATAATAACATATACCACTTTCATATGGACTAATTTTTAATAACTCAACACTCGATAAATGTGGAGATTTTGCTTCAGTAATCGTTGTAGCGGTGTTTGTACCATCTTTTTGTGCAGCAGTAGCCGAACATTCATCTTCATCGTCCGATCCCTCATTACCTAAACAAAATAAAATCAGTCATGATTGTAAAAATCCTTCAACTTAGATAATAGAAAGTAATAGGAAAATATAGCTATTTTTTTGTTCTATGTAGCTTACCTATATGATAACCTTCTTCATCTTCTACAGTTAAATCTCGATATAAATCTTGATGTAATTCTAAATTTTCATTAACAAAATGAAATGAATATGGTGATGATTTTTCAATTTCATTAAAATTTTCTGTTGTGTGAATTTTTGTTTCTGCTCGATCAAGAAAAAAGTTTTGCGCATCAATATCTGTTGAATCAATTCCATTAATAATTTCTGTTTGTTCTTGTTGATGTTTTTGTAGATAGGGTGCCTCACGAGTGAAACAAACGATTGTTTTTCTAGGACTTTTCGTCAATGTGCAATCAACTGTTGGTGTTGCTATATTTGATACCTCATGATCGTATATAATTTCTTTGCAAAAATGAGAAGTTTTCGATTTCGAATGATTTGTTGTTGTTAGAGGCTAAAAATCACGAATAACTTTTTAGTAATTATTGATCAGAGCATAATTAGTGATAAAAATGTATAGGAACCATTTGTGAGAAAGATAAAACGAAATCGTATGGATTGCATACTATGCAACAGATACAAGTTTAACAAATGAATATGTATTCAAAGTTGTTAGTAAAAGCTAAGATATCAAAGACAATATTTAACAATTCTTAAAATGCTCGCTATGAATATTGTTATATACAAACATTCTGTTGGCTAGTTATATATAAAAGTAACAACAGACACTAATTGAACCATAGTCACGTTGTAAATTCTATTTTTCATAGAGATAAAAGATAAAAAAGATCTGTTTTTATAGTATTCAGTTGATTAATCTATTAAATGAGCAAAGAATCAAAAACGGTAGGTCCTGAATGATTCGAGCAAATTCAGTAGTTAAACCTAAAGAGAAGAAAGTGTCAGATGAAAAAAATTTCCTTTTTCTTTTGTACGTCTGATTTTTTCAAAACCACATTTTGTGTGATCAGACTTACATATGCCTGTCTTCTCAAATAAAGGTTATAAATATTCTCTCAAGTACATCAATTTTTGCTTTTTCATTCACATAACACTTTAAATAATTTAAGTAAGGGGCAGCAGAGTTCATAGAACTTTGTATTAGTAAAATTTTCAAGATTAGCAAAAAGAATTCAAGAATTAATATTGAATCTTTTTTCAATCTCTGAAATTACAAAAAATCAGAATTCGACCAATTCAGAATTAGCAGAAAGAATTCAGCAATATATATCAAACTTTTTTTTAATTCAAGGATTTAGAAATTGAAAATGTGACTGTTTATCAATTTCTTAATTTCGAAAAAATCAAAAACTCTTTAAATTTTTATTGAATTGGGCTTGAATAATTCTTGGAATTCAAGTATTCAGGAATTGAAAGAATATATAAGTTTTTAATTCCAGAAAGTCATAAATCCACGAATTAGGTGGGTCAGGGTGGACTTCTTCCCTGGATCTTATTCTGGCTTGCCGTAGAAGATTAGGTGCCATGTACCGTAGTTTTAAGGATGCACCAATCCTGGTGAGGTTAACTGTTTTCAAGGCATGCATTCTAAGTAAATTAGACTATTGTTCGGTTGTTTACGACACTAAATTTCCTTATCATAATTCTCGCATTGACTCTATTGTTAAATTGGCTGTGCGAATTATATTTAAAAAGTTTGATGACTCTGTTTCTAAATTAATAGAGAAATTAAATTTACCAGATTTATATAAAAGACGTAATTACTTCAGATTGCTTCATTTTTATAAGATTCTCCACAATCATTCCATTCTTTCGGATCTCAATCTTATTCAGTATAATACCAATAGGCATTCTGGCAGGCTAAACCATTCTAGAGCAGTTAGGGTGGCTGATATGCTCAAGACCTATACCACCCTGTATTCCTTTTTTCACAGAACGGCAATTAAGTGGAATGGCTTACCAGAGCACGTGGTTACAGCTAACAGCACAAGTTTGTTCAAGCACAGACTAAAGAACTTCTTAGAGCTTTAATTCTTTATCTTTCTCTCGTTCTTTTTGTTTATTTTCTTTGTCGAAATTAGAAGGGTCACAGTCTAATAAGGGCAGTATGCGCTTTTTCTGTTTTTTCCCCTGCAACAACCTCTTTTGATTTTAGTTTATTGTATTGGTTCTTTTTACTTTTTTGTTGTCAAATAAATGTCTAAGTCTAAGTCTCTTCAAGTTTCGCCAGCTCCACAACAAACATTAACATTTCTCATCTTAATTTCAGGATTTCTACAAATCATTAACCAACCGACTTGGAATGAGAAGGTGTGTAAAATTCTATAATTTTCGAAAAATCCAAATAATTACAGTTCCGCTTAGATGAACCAGTTCCAGAATTCTTATAAAGGATCTCTAAAATCCTTGCATTACAAACTATTCTTTGGATTGAGAAAAATAAAAAGTGTTTCTCAGTTATTGAATTCCTCAATTCTTAAATATTCCTCAAATTGAAAAAATGTAATTACAATTTTCGAATTCTTGAATTAAAAAAACGCTTGATGTTTATTTCTGAATTCTTTCTCGGGGGAAAATTTTCTTGAAAATTTTATCAATATAGAGTACTATGAATTCTCTGACCCTTTATGATATTATCAGAGCTTCCCAAACAGAATTTAGTCGGATATATTTTAATTTCATCAAATATCCTGATTATGCAAATAAATGAAGTGTCTCCCTCTCACCTGACCTAGTGTATTCCATTCATTTGTTTGTTCATAGCCCATAGTTGTTGTAGCTGTTTGTAAATATTCCATACCATCTGTTATAGATGATTTCAATTTTGTATAACGTTGTGGAGGTGCTCGAATCAATGATGATGATGTTTCACTGACCACTGAACTACTGCCCATTGATCCTGTTGATATTTGACGATTCACGCACGGTGTTGTCACCTGAGGAGGAACTATTGTCACTTCTTCTTTTCGTTTTTGTATTTCTTCGTCAGGCATCACATTTTCAAATATATCATAGATAGTTAGTTTAGAAGTTGAATTTGAGCTATTTTGCTCAATTTGATTGTTAATATGATGATAGATAAGTAAACTTTTTGATGCATAAACACTTGGATGTTTGTCAAAATCAGGATCTAAAACAACAAATTTTCATATGTTTAATCTTTGAATAAAATTATTTTTAATATTTATAATCCGAACACATACCCAAGTACATTCTATTTAAATTTTGTCCTAATTGATCTGTTCGATAATGGCCACGTTTGACACCATCTGGATTTAGAATTGGTATCAATTTAAATATATACCAATCACGTAATAATTTTGCTCTTAAATCATCAGATTTAAGAATGAATTCTAAAAACCCCAAGAATACAAATGAAGCAGGAGTTTCACCTAGAATGTAAAAATAAAAAAATGTAATGTTTATATAATTTTCATTTATATTTAATTTATACCTGGATGTACACGACTAGATAAAAAGAAAACTCGTTTATTTTTAAATTGATGTGGACGTAATGTTTGACGACTTTCAGGAAATAATTTTTTATCAAAATGATGTTCTCGTTCTTGCATTATACCTACAATGAAATATGTTATCTATTTTATCTATTATTATTTTTCATGAAATTTTGACCTTTGTAAGATGTTATTGTTAATAAATCAACTTTATTTCCATCTAATGAATAGCATAATGTTTCTCTATGATAATAAATATCTGAATTTACCGTGCTTGACTTTTGATTTGTTAAGTGTAAATAACGTTCAGCTAATGTTGATCCATATTGTGTATCATACATGGCTAATAGTTCTTGTGTTTCTTCATACGAATATGGAAAACAAAAGGCAAAATAAGTAACAGATGTTTTCATATCGACAATACGATGAGTAAATGACATTTTGAAATCATCTTCCAGTGTTTCCCATATTGGACGAGTATACAAACGAGACCATTTTTCATGACTAGGAACTGTTCGAAAAACAGGTAACATTCCTAAAAGTAGAAAAAAAACAGTTTATTCAAAATTTTCATTCAGTATTAGAACTTATTTTTAAGATCAAAAATCATCCTTACGATTGATTTTTAGAATTTTATGTAAAATGAGTAATTATTTGATTTTTAAACATGACAAGACATTTCCAAAAGTAACAGGATCTATGTTCATTCAACAAAACGAATGAAATTGAAGATTTACCCATTTCAAATAGTCGTGCTTGTCTATTTAAATTCATAATGTTAAATCGAATACATTTTCCGTGTCCACCTTTAACTCCAAAATAGAACCACGATCGATTTGAATTAACTTTTAAACTATTTTCACAATCACGATTAGTCCATAAATTAAATTCCAGATCATATTTTGGCAATGTATGAGTATTCAATGTTGTTGTTTCAGATGATTTTTGTCCATTATCACCGTTAGTTTGAGCATTATCAGTCAAAAAGTCTGCTGTTGAGGTTTGACTTTGAACACGTTCATAACGTGCCATATTGCCAGAATCAAAATTAGAAAATAATTGAATATCATCATTAATACCCATTTTATCAAGAATGGTTGCCTAAAATATCGAAGCCTAGTAGAAAAATACATGACATTTTAGATTATATTGAACTGAAAGTCAATAATTATTTAATAACTACGGACCAATGACCAATAAGAAGATACCTGACGCTTGGAGATACTTGAAGACTGAATAATGAATTGCATTATAATTAATTATAACTGATTGAAATGAAAACTTTTTCTTAAAATAGCTGTTCTGTGACTGGAACAGAAATACATACATTCAGTTTTTCGATGATCGTGAACTGAACGCATTTTTAGAAAGTTTAACAGTAAGGAAGTGATGAACTTATTTCAAGCTTAGTAAACTGTTTATACCTGATTATTCTGTTGTACTGTACTGTAGAAGAACAGTCATTTTCAACAAATGATGTTTTATATTGTTTTTCTCTCCGAATTCCTTCAAAGCAATCAGAAAAACTATTTTTAGCCAGAACAAAAACAAGCAATTGACTTTCATATTTGCTCATTTCATGTTTGTTTATTTTTTTGAAATCCACCATTCGAAAACCAACCATGGTCAAAGACGGAAACTATGGTTTATCCTCTCTTCTGTTAAAGTAATCACTGCATTACTTTATATCAAGTATGTTTTCATCCGACAATCGCTACTGTCAACGTATTTTCAACTTAAGGAGCATTAACAGTCGCGACTGTCGGAAGAAAAATTAATATCGGACACTTTATCTTAACCAAATATGAAGCGTTTCACCTTCATCTGAAGTGATATTTGGTCATGATTTATTGGTTGTAGATCCAATGCTACAAACATGAACAAAGCAAGCGATTTTAGAAGTAACTAAATCAAGAGGATCCAAGTCTTTTTTTGTTGATGCAAATTATGTAGATAGATACAGTGGCGGCGCGATCGCGGTTTCAAAAAACTTTCGCTCTGATTTACTCCGATTTTATGATTAAGTATTACGAGAGCGCCACTATTCGGATAAAATTAAATCAAATTAAATATCAGTTAGAGAACAGAAAAAGAAATTTTCGTCCTAGGTCGAATCCACACGGCAGTAAACTACAGTTTACGTCAAAATACGACGAAAGGAGCCGTGGAGAAGGATTACGACTGTCGTAAACTGTGGTTTATGATGAAATACGACAAAATACGATGACAGTATTACGATCATTGTAGTACTTCTCCACGAAACACGCCAGATTACAACGAAATACTATCGTAAACGTCAAAACACGACGTCGTAATTAGACTATTATGACCGTCGTAATCATCGTCCTGGGGTATTCGTTCAATTATTCTTCATTCTGTACGAACAATTTCTATCCTATATTTACTAGTTTCAGTCAATGATTAAGAAAATGGAATTTTTGTGCCATTTACATATTTCACAATTTTTGTTTTTCACTTGATAATGACCGATTAAAATCGAAATATTATGAATAAATGTAAAAATGTTTTCATTTTACTCAACTGCTATAATTCTCAAAAATTTGTTCAAAAATTTTGCCCATTATTAATCTCGTGCATTGCCGTTTATTTTTCGTCTAAAAAAAATTTGAAATTATTCTAAGTGTGAAAACATTTGGACTTCCATACGTTAAGAGTGTAAGGCAAATCAGTAAATACAAGAATTGTCAAAATCTCTGATACAAGATCTTCAAGAATTCAAGGTGGGGAAATCTAAAATTTTGAAAACTTGAATTTTCATTTTATTACGTGGTAAACAAGAACATGTTTTTCAAGCATTTAACATTTACTCTAAAAATAAAAAAAAGTGCATTTTTTGTATTTGTCCCATATAGAGTACGGGTTTTCTGTTCTTCATAAGTTCTTCCACATTCTAGAAAACTTGGATTCTTTTTGAAAAGCCAAAGAACTCAATATGCGTTGATTTTGTGCTCTTCACAGATTTGAAAATCAGTTTCTTGTATCGCATCTTGCAGTCGAAGTGCTTGAGCGTTAATAGAATATTCATGTTGAACAGATTTTGTTTTTGGTGCTTAGAATAATACTTTTTATTCTTTTTTTACAAAATATCACTTTGTAAAAAAATAGCAGAAATTACAATACCATGATCTTTATCGTCCATCTTAACAGATGCCTGGCATTCTCTTCCAAAGTTAAAGTTAAAGTACGAGCTATTTACTCTTAAATTCAGAGCGCAAATAAGAAAATTGGAGTAAAACTTTAAAAGCAAGGATCTGTCCCAGTCGGGTACCCCTGACGTTTCTGCAATGCTTACCCCGAGAAATAGTGAAAGAATAAAATTTTTTTCTTTGACATATAATAACTTTTACACTTGCCGGTACGCTTAACTCGTCGTTAAATTCACAGGAGACATGACTAAATGAAGGATATTACACCCGCGAGGATCTTTTTCTCACACCGTGCATTCAGTTTGAGCCACATTTTTAGGAAATCTATATCTTTATGTAAATAAGTTATAAAACAACTGAAGTACGAAATGTTGAACCGTTTAAAAAAAATCTCATAGTAAATTTCGCCGATTCCTTGCAATTGTAGACGACTTTTTATCATCAACAAGGTAAGAAAATAAACAAAAACTACCACAGTAAATTTCATACAAAGAATTATACAAAAAAAAATGCTGTCATAAGAAAACAATTCAATCTATAGCGTTCATGCAAATTCCATTGTTTATAGGTAAACTTACTAGAGCAATGGAGTCAAAGCACGTTTAATATTGTTTCTCCTTAACGATAATTTTAACTTCTTTGCGTAAAATGGGACAAATTGTCCGAGAGTGTATTGTACAATGAGACTAATATTGAGATGACATTACTCACAAAAAATGATGCATCTTATCGAAAGTGGGACATCTGGCAACTCTGGTCTTGAATAACGTTTGAATTGATGTTCTTGTTAGTAACACTTTAGAGAGAACAAGGGAAAAGCAATTTTCTGATACTTTCCTCAAGAAACAACAACGGTTAATCAAGAAATAGAAGAATAATGAATGATTTTAATTTCTTACTATAATATTTTTAAGTTTGTATCTGTAAGAAAAATAAAATTAGAAGTTTTTTCACATGGCCACGTGTACTAATTCTATTTTTACATTCGTCCATTTCTTTTTTCAAACGTATAGGCACTTTGTTAATAGAACATATTATAGCCGATGACTGTATTGTGACAAACCGAAGAACATAATTCTTCTCTTGCTCTCTCTATACGAGTTATTATCTTCTGTCTCTGCAATAATGCCAATAAACTAAAATCTATTCACAATTAAATTAAGTAAGATAGTTAACAAAAGTAAGTTAACAAATCTGTTTTTAAGACAACTTCACATTCTTCTTTGCATTTGGTTACCTCTACTTTATTATATGACAATTTATGTCGAAAAAGTCAAACTCAAAGATGTTCGTATTTAATCCTAATAAAAAAGGATAAAAAGGGGTCTCTAAGAGGATGTCGATCAACACCCAATCTAGTTCAAAACACTTAGTATCTTTAAGAAGAAATTTCAAATTATAATTTTAAGTTAGCTGATCAACAAATTTTTCTTCGATATATACATTTTTTATATTTCTAGTGTCATTTCAAGATAGTCTTGTTACCTCAACGTCTTCAAATGATGATGTGTCATCAGCAATTCAAACAAAAGATTTTATTGCTTTGAGTATTGGCGTTATTTCTGTTTTATTGGTTATTCTCGTAGTTGTCATTTGTAAATGGTCCGAATGGTCATGTTTGAAAAAACGTAATAACACTCATCATTTAATTCTTCCACCAGCATCATCAACAACAGCTACATCGACACCTCGACATAATCAAGAGTCAGATATTTTACGTCGATCTTTTCATAGTGTTCAAAATCATAATTATCGTTCTCCACCAACATTTCGTTTAGACAGCATTATACCACCACAAATACCCATGAAAATGACAACATTAAATGTACAACCACATGTTGTACCGCGAATATCGATTAGTCCACAAATATCGGGATCATCACTAACTACTCAACAATATTCACCATACAAGTAAATAAAATAAACAAACCTGTATACTTTAAACTGTGCTTTTCTTGTTTGCATCTGTCATATTATTTTTTAAAATTATTTATTGAGAATAGCAAAACATTTATGTTAAATAAAAAAACTACGGTAGTGTGCGTAGAGTGCCGAGAATTAACCGAATGAGATTCGGATGCTCTCTCAAAATCTCGTCGCTAGATTTGTTTTATGCAACTCGTATTTGTTTTTGACCTGAATAATAATAATTAACGTAGTTATTCGATAAATAACACCAGCTGCAGCGGGGGCAATTTTGACTAGGGACGCGAACATGTGCTGTAGAAGTAGTACGAAAATCTATAAACACGCTTTTTATAGTTTTTCGAATATGCTCTTTCCAATGGTGAGATTTTCCAAATCCAAAACATTTTTTATGGGTTTTCTACAGATCCGGACTTCAGAAAATCCAGAAAAAATTATTTTTGGATTTGGAAAATCTCACCATTGGAAAGAGCATATTCGAGAGAGTATATTCTAAAGTCTACAAAGAATGTGTTTATAGAGTTTCGTCCAGCTACTAAAACGAATATTTAAATACCCACGCAAAATTTGTTGCAATAAAAGCTCCTACGCTACGATTCAGTTTGGTCGAAAACTGTTTTGTATAAAATGTTTCGACTTATACATCGTTCGATGCAGTTTTTGATGCTGATTCCAAATATCATTTTACATTTAAATAAAAATGTTTCTGAGCCGAGAAAAATGGAAAATACCTTGGAAAACTACGGGTTTTTGAAAAACCTGTATCTTAGTTCTGGATGTTTTGCATATTTTTGCGCATTCACTATTGATGGGGGACATGTAGAAGAACATTCTGTAAAAATTTGGACGAATTTGAAGTCGGGATGTGGAGGGGACCCTCATTTTAGTGAAACTAGCCGTTCAGAAAACACTTAGCTTAAAAGTGAAAGATATTGTTTCACTGAAAAACAAGCAGATACTGTTTAAAGTGAAAGATATTAGTGAGAAACTCTTACATAATCTGAAACTACACCTCTCACTCTATCGATTTATAAAAAAACAATTTGTTGTAGCTCTTTGCTGTTCGGATAAATTATTTTTCTTCCCACGCTCGGTTTCTGAACAAAATTTTTCATAAATATTTTCCAAAAAACCATGGCAGTTGGTGCACAAATTTTTATGTCATTAAATAGAGCGTATTTCAAAGTATATTTGACACTATTTGAATATTAAAAAAGTGCACTTTCATCTTTTTTACCTAATGTCCACGTGATCGTCCACTGTGTAGCATTAATGCCACCATCATTCATATATTCATCGAGTATGTCATATATTTTACGTAAAACAAGAAAAATATGTGTGAAGAATGAAATACTTATAGTAGAATGATAAAAAACATGATCGATCAGAAATGTAAAGCAAACCTGACTAGCAATTTGACTATATCTTAATGTCTATTTAATTTACGTATGAAACGACAATAGATCATATGAATGTTTACTAATAGATTCTTAAACTAATTCCAACAAACAAAACCGTTAATTAAATGTCATCATTAAAATCATCAGAATATCCATATTTAAAAATAACTTTTATAT
Source organism: Didymodactylos carnosus (assembly GCA_905250885.1). Classification (NCBI taxonomy): domain Eukaryota; kingdom Metazoa; phylum Rotifera; class Eurotatoria; order Philodinida; family Philodinidae; genus Didymodactylos; species Didymodactylos carnosus. The sequence continues at coordinate 13,970 of CAJNOQ010000730.1, forward strand.
TTTCAAAACAGCTTGTTGTAGTACTCATATCAGTTTTTTATGAAATAAATCACACATATTGTTTATGAAAATACCAGTTCATACAATTTTTGATCTTTATTTTTTGAGTTCTTTATGTCGATAAAAAGCTTGTTTTAGTTTTTTGAAGATCTCGAATTCCTACATGTTCAAAAAAATTTTGTAAAGTTTTTTAACAGAGTAAGTGTAAACTATTTTAATTTTTTTTCATTAAAAAATTTAGATTTTATAGGTATCCTAAACAGTCTTCAGTTGTAAGCTGTGATGCCGACATGTTACCGCAAGGGAGAAACAGCGAATTGTGGATTTTTTCGATTTTCGTTGATTTTGGATGATTTTGAGCTGATTTCAAACAGCTATTTCACCCTTGTGTTACTGTCATTCACTGTAAGAAAAAATTTTTCGAAAATTGATGGTCTTTTTATACATTCAGAACATTGAAACAAAATGGTGAATGACTTCTTTACAGATTATCCATCGAGGATCTCGTATCGTATTATTAAAGTTCTTAGACGGATCATAGAAGACCAAATGTTTCGTTCAATTAAGAGTAACGACACAATCAAACAGTTTCACATTGTAACAAGCGAAAGTGTTGAATTGGAAGTGCTGTGTATGTTTTATCTTGAATTAATAGTAAACATTGTTGCATTATGTTTTCGAAGAAAGAGTTAACTACGTTTTATGGAACATAGTGAATGAATTGTTTCTATAGTTTATTTGATAGCGTAAATCAAAAACAACAACGAGTATAACAATGTAAAAAAAGACAACTCAATAATAACAAAAAAGTTATCTTCTTGAATTTTGTTTAATTCCTAGTAGTGCTGCTCGACTATATATATCGTGTTTTGAAAATGGAGATGAATCTGCTAAATAATCATCATCAAGTACATTTCGTTTCATAAGTGATTTTTTTGTTGGACGATTTTGTGGACGAGGTTGATCTTCAACTCGAATGGGATTATTTGAATGTTTACCACCACGAGGCAATGGCAGAGATTCCTATTAACAACGAACAGTTAATCGTTGACATATAACATTTTCTTTGATCTTAAAACTTACCCTTGGTTTTGGTCTAAATCGTCCATTAACATGATAATGTCTTTTTCCATCCGAATCGACCGTTACACTTGCTCGTTGTAAAGTGGGATTACCACATTCAGGACAAAAACGTTTTGTCATTGCTAATGTAACACTAAAATCATTCAAAAGAGATAAGTGATTGAATATAAAATAAAAAAATGCAACATTAGCATTGTACAAAAAAATGCTATTCGATTAAATAAATTAGTTAGATTTTTTCAATCACTCTACAATTGTAATTGAGATTTCGAACGATTAATTGTCTCATATTTACCCCGAACACACATGACATTTTAACACATAACTTCGTGCTGTTCGAATCAATAGACCATCGACAGATAGCACAGGTATTCCAAGTTGTATAAGAACATTCTAAACAAACATCATTGTAACCGATCATTGACTTTATCAGCATGAACAATACCTGCATGGAAAAATCTGTTGTTATGCAAGCAACGGGAAGATTTTCCATTGTGTTATCATCTACTGTCTCACCATTATTGACAAGTTTTGATCGAATAACTTTTATATTCGATGGGGTTATCCAACCTATAAAGAAAAACACATTTAAATCTGCAATTTAAATAGTGTACTAAATATAAATATCGTCTTTATGTGAACTTCTTTGTTAGACAAAACGATTCTTTCAAGAGCTTGTTGTCGTACCGTCATCTTTGTCATCATCATTTTGCTCAATTTCAACTTGTGCAATGAGATTGGAGATGTTGTGTTCATCATCCACTGCTGTTGTAAATGATTCTGCATCATCATCCTCTACTTCTTCTTCTTCTTCTTCTTCTTCTTGTTCTTCTACTGTATTATTATTTTTTGGCTCTGTTTCTGACTTCAAATCACTGTTATCACATGTAACATTTGAATGTTGTTCATTTTGATCAGTTTGTAAGATCTAACAAAAAAATAATCAATAATTTACAAAATACTACAAAATTATTTCTAGTCTCCTACATCTTTTTTTGGATATACAAATCCGGCTAGTTTAATTCCCTTATTTCCAAATGTTGTTTCACTATTCACAAGTCCCTAAAGAAAAACAGAAAACAGATATCTCAATAAGAGGTTAGTAGAAAAAGGTTAATATATCAGTAGGTCAATAAATAAAGAACATGCAATCAAAATTGATCAGCTGCAATAATATAATTTAAAAAATTTATTTTATTTTCAGCTTACTACCAGTTAACAAACTAAGTCACGGTTAATGAATAGAATAGTCAGTAAAACAGAAACATGTTATTCTATTAGAATAAGTTGTTACTTACGTTTTGTTTTGGTTCTAAATTCAGATTTTCGACACCAACATTTTCTTGATATAACTGATATGTTACAGCCAGTAGACGTAAATCAACAGCTGATAATGATCCATAATCACCAGTTTTTTTCGAATAATTTGTGACTAAAAACTATACTCATGTTATTACTTTAGCAAAAATTACAAAATCAATATTACTTACCGAAACGTAGTGCCTCCATGCTTGGCTCTTTAAACTTTAAATCGTATAGAAGAACATTTAATGATTCACGAGTTTTAGTATCACGAATTTCTTTAACAACTTCCTCAACAGTATAAGCAGTATCGGTTAATTTCTAAACAATAAAGATAATATCAATGATATATAGAGATAAAACCCTTTTTCTACTTACATGAAGTGGTGCTTGTCTGATAAATGCACTAGAATCAACAACTAGATGAGTGACACGTTTAGCCATGATGATCTTAATGAAAACGTTATTTTTACAGTTTTTTTCGTTAAAGTCTATTATTTGAGACATTTTTAGATAGTCAACTGAGTAATCTACTGCCAGAAGTAAGAAGTGGATCTTAAAGTTTGATAAAAACCAAATAAATCAGAAATAAAATTTATATTTTCAGAAAAAATAACGCATAGACAAAAAAAAATCAATCAATCCAAAAAAAAGAAAAGAAGAAGACAATGGTGATAAATGTTTCAATCACGTGTTGAATTAAAACGAAAAAATAGTATGTAAACACATACAAAACAAAATGGAATCATCAAGTGATTTTTTTTAATTATAGATTTTTGCATCAATCGATAACGTCTTTTTCATACAAACAGATGTAGAGATAAGAAAAATGAAGTTAAAAGTATAAAAAAGGAAAATATGAACAATACTAAACAAAAATGCATCCGAGAAAGGGAAAGACATGAGTTGACTTTTTAACATAAGAAAACAACTGATTAACTAAAAGTAGAATGGAAAAAAATCAAAAATCTTCTTAGAAATCGCTCGGTTCAAATACTTTAGCAAATTCTATGGTCTTTTCTTTTTTCTTTATCTGCGATTACTTCTGTTAATTTTTAATTCTAATATCTATCAAAAAGTTTTATAACAAATTATAAGTAGTAGATGATCGAAGATAAAAAACATTTTACAAATGACTCATAACATCATGGAAGAATAAAAATGGCCTATAATATTAGTACGTCATAAAATATAAAATACACCAACCAACAATTATCATAACTTATGAATTTAAACTAAGTCAGTCTAAATTTGTCATTTTTTCGTCCAAAAAATCAATACATGGACGGGTACAATAGAGTTTTTTGTTTAAGGCCATGTGAACGAATAAATGCAGTAGAAAAAAAAAAAGGTTTAATATCAGCATCAACAAAATAATAATAATCAGACGGAATCACACATAATACACATAAGCTATACATACACCGATGGATAAAAAATAGGACTGTTTTTGTTTTTTTTTAATAATTGAGTCCACATATGCATACAGATACATAATTATTCACTTGGTGAATCAGTTGCACTATTATTTCCCGGTGATGAATTTTCAATTCCATTGCCATCACCACCACTTCCACTATTTTGATCTTGTGTAATTGAATCTTCCATTTTCGATGGACTGGTTATTGATGTATGACTAGTAGGTTCAAAATGGGCATATTGTTTAGCAGGATTTTTTGGTTTTGATTTATCTGGTTTTCGCCAAAGAACAATTTCCTACAACATAAATAAAAATAGATGATTTTTTTGTACTATAAATTAATATTTTTATCGCTCTTATACTTGTTGTTTAAAATATCTTCGTTCTTCTTCATCGACCAACACTAAATTGAGAAAATATTTCACAGAAAATTTTCGTTGAATATCTTTCATTGTTGGAGTTAAATCATAGCCACCAAGAAATAATCTTATTGGAATACTTTCGCCTTGTAACAAAAAAAAGAAAAAGAGATAAACAAAATGAAATAAGAATATCATGTTGTTACCTCTAACTGGTGCTCCATCCATAATTTCATATTTTGCTATTGTTTCATTTTCAGCATACGCATTTGGGCCAGAACCGGTACTTTCTTTTTTTAATATTGCAATTTCCATATGTTTGATTTTAATACGAACTAATAAAAAATATATTTTACCGACAATAACATCTTTTAAATGATACCTAAAGTAAAATGTAAATGAAACTCAGAGTTGAACAAGTTGGAGATAAAGGATAAATAGAAAAAAATAAAAAGTATATAATTAGTTATAAAAAACGTTTTGTTTTTAAAACTGTATGGAATTTTTATCACACATCATCATTATCATTGTCAAGAAGACTGATGATAAAAAAAAATGTGTATAAATAACATTATAGAACGAAAAAGAAAGTAATCTGTAGCTATCTTACTTAGATTTATTATATTCAAACTCAATATGTAAACAATCTTCGATTCCCACTTCCATTTTAATACTGTTATTGATTTCAGGAAATTGGGATAGTTGATGAACACATATGTCACGTTCGGATACAGTATTTGTAAAGCGTTTGATGATTGTTAAACGAAGAAAATATCTAAAACGAATAGAATAAAAGTTGAAACAAACAAAAGAAAACGAAAAAACTGAATTAGACATACCTTAATTTAACATTGATTCCAGTATATGATTCGAATGGTTTTTCAACATTCGGAAAATGAAAATCTAGGTGGAAAAGAAGAATACACTATTATTTACTACATATAGTATATTATTTTTCTGTACCTATTGATGTGCTCTCTGTTAATTCACCAGGGAATGCTAACAGTTTTGATAAATTAATAAATTCATGTATTGTACTACGATCATTGAGCATTTCTACATATAAACGATGTTCTCATTCATTTTGTACTAGAATTATTGTGAAATAGTTACCAATATGTCCAATAAATTCTAAACGTACTCCTTGATGCTCAACTTTGCCACTTTTTTTCAATTTCAATAAAACCTATATGTAGATTACTTTAAATGAATTATTCATTGAACACAAGGAAAAATAATCTTACTGTTCCCGCAACATCTTCTCCATCATAATAAACATATTGCATTTGCTTTTTTCCATCGTCTGTTTTCACTTCAATTTGTTTACGTTGACAATGAGGATCAAGAAAAAATTCAATATCAACACGCGTACCAAGACCAATCAAATCCTAGAATAAAGAAAATACATGAATAAAATCGATAACAGAGAGAAAGATGAACAAACCATGCTCAAAGATTAATCTTTAACAATCTACAATAGAACAACAACAACGTTAACAGAACTGAAAGTAAAGTATGCGAAAAAAGTTATCTTAAAAATCACCAAAAGGTATTCTCAAGCGTGTAGCAAAGTCGTATGTTTAACGGATACACAATTTCATAGAAATGAGAAGAGGATCATAAACAAAAATAAACAATAACAAAAAAAAATTATTCATTTATTTAACTGAACTAAAAATAGATACTATTTTTTTTTATACAAATAGACAGAGAAAAAAATAGATCAACGAATATCTTGAATTTCAGTGATAATCTTGATCTCTCGCGGCATCATAGTAATAATCTGCTTCATTTCGAACTTCCTGTACATATTGGTCATAGGTTATACTTGGACCATGTTTACTTTTATCATAATATTTTGTTTGGATAAATTTACGGCCACTATAACCGCAACTATGTACATCTGGTTTATCCTTAATAATGAGAAAAAAAGTATATCAACGTCATGCTATGAAGAGTGTATCTGATGATATTACATTATACTCAACAGCTTATGCTTACCAAATTAATATAAACTTTCGGATGTCCTAAAGCAAAAAGAGACAATTAACTCATATTAGTTGATAGGCAAAGAGTTTATTTCTCACCTAATGGTCCACTAGAATCAGACCATACTCCTTTTGTTTTACAAACAACAACAGGATCTTGTGCAATTAAATCAATGGCAAATCGTGAATTTACCTGAATCGAATAACAATCCAATTATTTTGATATAAAGCATCATTTGGCAAATTTTTCTTCTGTACACCAAAATATCTTCAATATTCACTTACAAGTTTTCCTTTGTTGAGAAATCTTGCATTACGATAATCATCACTATCATAAACCTAAAAAACAACAAGATGTTGACATGGCTGATAATTTAGAGAACGATTATTTTATATAACATTTCTAAAAACAATTTCGTTTTTTAACTCGCCTGTTTGTGTGTGACAACTTACTTGTCCGGTATGTGTGGATGTATTAGATGAATATAAATCTTTATTAATTGGTATAACAATACTTTTTTGATCAATATATTCTCTAAACGCTGTTATTTGTCGTTCTTCAGTTAACTTTGGTTTTGGAATAGTTGATTTGAAAGTTTCGGTATGGTAGAGAGAAAAACACCGTCGACTGACAAAACGAAATATTAAAGTCGTCATGTCGATCTAAAATGAAAAATGAGAATTTGTATTGATGTATTGAGCCAGTAGAGTAGAAAGGCAATGTTATGTTAAAAACAAAGAGGATTGAACTTTAAAATGATAATAATGAATTTACTAGAAAGATGGATAAATGGATAAATCATGGAGTTCCTGTTAAGTTGCTCAATCAACTACACAAAAAAAATATTCTCTTCAACAAACGCAGTTACTTTGGTTTAATAATACTGAAATCCACAATAAATAGCTTCAACTTTGCCATTAGTAACTTGCCTCTTGGTGTACTGCATTTAGATGAAGTCAAACAATAATTTGGATTTATTTACAACTGAAAAGATTAACGAAAGAAAGATCAGTGTTTCTAATCATAACGAGAATCTAAAACTAAACATTTTGCAAAGATGTTTGTTTGGATCTAAGGTAAAACGTACAGAAACATCAAATACGTCACTGATAACAAAGAAGAAACAAATATTATCGCTAATCAAAACATATTACTACACTAATCATGAAACACTGTGAATGATGAAGATTTGTTGTTTCCTTCAAATTTCAAATTGTATCTCGAAGAAGAAGATACCGTCTACTTCAATTTGCGTTGATCGTGGCTCCTTCGAGCTATTATTTGGAGTTTAAAGGAAACAGCGATGAAGATTTTTTTTTCTCTTATTTTTCTCCTATCACAGAACGAATGATTCACAATATTCAACGACCTATGAATTTGTGAGTTGCTGCCTTTCAGATATAAATATTAATATGATTGATATAATTATAAATAATAATCATGCAAATAATAAAAAAGTTGTATTCAAAGAATATTTTATTCACGTCTTTTATTTTCTATTCATATAATATAAATATATAGTCAGGTAGTCTCTCCAGTAGCATACACATCCTTCAGACTGATCATGAGACATTTCTGGTCTATTTAGTTTCGTTCTGCCTTTAAATTACAATAAAGTGTAGTGATAGACAGCGCTGCTCAGGAAGATGTTTCATATAAATTCTTAAGTGATTGACTTCACTAAGTCTAGATTTAAGTCAGGCTTAAGTGTATAAAATTAACATGCAAGTGAAAAGAAAAGGGAGACTTAAGTATGACTTAAGTCTAGATTTAGTTAAGTCGAGCACTTACGATTTTTTATGAAACACCTTTCAGGGCTCGATAGGAGTGAGTTCAGTGTTAACTTCTAGTACTAGCATAACTTAACCATTCTAAAGTTTTCTGATTAACTGCGCATTAATGATTAATGCTAGACTCTATGCGTCACTAATACTATAATCACTACAGTGCATGTAGACGAACAAGTCAGCTGCAAGGAACAACGAACAAAAAACAACGTGAGCAATAAATTTCTAGTTAAATTTATCCTTTTGATTATTTGTACTAAACGTTTATACATTTTCTTTGTATTAATAGTTTCTTGTCCAGATTTATAAAATTAATGGTTAGTTTAACTTTTCTTCGGCATTAGTATGAAGTATGAATGCAAGTAAAATTCTCATTATGTTATTCTAATCGTAAATTCTCAAAACATCAAACTAGTGTTGGATAGCTACAGGTTTGAACCGGTGAATTAAGGTCTGCAGCATACTAAATTAGTATTTTATTAAATATTTAATTAGTAATCTTGTTTAACGATTGAAGTTGTGTAATTGCTAAAATTTCTATGCTATTTTTCTGTAGTTTTATTTTTTAAGGAGTCAATTGAAACAGGACTATAGTAGTTATAGTTTCATTTTGCTATTGAAATGACGGACTCAAAAAATTATTGCGTATAGTTTTTTTTCACTTACTAGAGAAAAGTCTTAGTAACCAACCAATCTGAACACAAATGTCATCAAGTTGTCAAGAGTAACAGAGAATTTTTTTACAGATTATATTATCGTTTTGTTTCTGTTGTCGTCTTATACTTTTTTCTCATTTCTATATGCAAAGAACGGTAAAGTTTTTTATTTTTGATAGGTTACAATCGGTGTATTCTTTTCATGTATTGTATGTTTGCATTGTATTAAGTAATAAGTAGTTTTATATACAATATATAGGTACGACTACGATTATTATTAACAATTAAAAATGTTCTATGAATACATTATGTTTATTAGTGATGAACGGTTTGAAATTCTTAACAGAGTATATACTATTAGTTTTCAAAGTAGCAAAAAACCACTAATAAAACTGTCGGGTTGTTGAAACTGTTCGGTTTTTATTGGTTTAATCGTGGAGGTTTGCTTAAGTATACCTTGATAATACGGGATCTAATCCGGGTTTATACCATTTATTTTCTTGTTTATATTTGTTTCTGTGATTGTTAGAGAAGTGTTTGTAACCATTCTGTCCTGATGACTAGCAACAGTTTATAAAGAGAAAAATGGACTTTTTTAAACTCATATTGTTTTTTAAAATGCTAGAAGAGAATAGTTTGAAGTTAGTTACAACATTAGACGTTGTGTGCAAGAAGAGAAAAAAGACACAAAAGTGATTTTTCGACAGCTAAATATTACTGCATTTATTATTGACAGGGTAATATAGTATGTAATAATGTAAAAAATAACCTAACCATAAAAAGACCACACACGAGTTTAGGAAATGTCAATCATAGCATTTCAGTAAATTAGTCAAGAATTTTAAACCGTCCCCAGGAGCGTGCCTGCTGGGGGATGGTTACCACCTACCAAGTCATTGTTTTATGTCTTTCGTTCTTCAAAAAAACAATTTTTTTTGGAAGACCTAAAAACTTTTTGGACAGGACCATCTCGCTACTCTGAGATGCTAGCTACGCCCCTGACCGTCTCAAACTTTTTGAAAAGTCATATTTCGAACTAACAATGGCGTAATGAGTTCTCTGCTACACTTCCATTGGATAATAAAAAAGCATTTGAGTCTTGAACATTCAAAAGGCTAATCTTTTCAACGAGTGTCTTTTACTAATCTTTTACTAATCATAAGAAAGTTTCTGGAACGTTTTAAGTACGATCAGTTAGTTTTATACGTAAAATAAATTTCCAACTCGTTTTTGCCTACAAACTCTTATTCTTTCTTATTCCCACAATTTGTAGAAAGGAGTTCTACAAAACTGACTGAAAAGTATAATTACTCGGTATAATTAGGGTGCGAATAAAGATTAATAATAAGATTAAGATATTCTAACATCAAATGGAGTTAATGCCATCATTGAGAAAAGCTTTAATGTGACTTAAGTAACAAGTACTTAATTTATGATAACAAAGAAAACCTACACTAACACAGTAAACATGAGGAAATTTTTATTTAACTGGAAGAAGGAGTTCATGTTCTCTCTCAGAGGCCAAAAGTTTCCAACAAACACAATAGGAAAGAAACTCAAGACAATAAGGCAACTCTTTTTCTGACTTGGTTGTGACAGAAATTATTCTAGAAACTTTTTTACGTGCAAAGAAATTGTGAAGAATGTTAATTCTACTTAAACATGTAAAAAGGCAAGTTTCAGAGGACAAACTACTGTGAAATATTCGACAAATATTTTTATTTTGCTTTGAATAAGATAGTCGTTGAAAATTAGGTGGATGTAGTATAACTAGAGTATTTTCCTTAGCGAAGCTTTCTATGAAAAGTGACGAGATAATATTAGTTTTTAGATGAATACGTCACTCTCTATGCTCTTTTCGACTAACATGGCTAGAACATGTCAAACATTGTGATAAGTGCGTGACCCTAGCCCCTTTCCCAAAAATATGGAAAAAATTGAAATGCGGATGACCACATTCAACATGACTTAAACATAACACAAGTGGTAGATATTGGGTAACTTTCGACGCACGATGTGCATAATCAAACTCATCCGACGTTTAGATCATGTAGTATTGGCGGAGCTGTGTGGAAATATATTTTAGTTAGTATCTTAGTAAGTTTTAGTTCATCATCAATTTGATTTAAGTTTGAAGCATCTGAAGAGTGAGCTGCATTTTAAATCAACTGCTTCTTCAATCAGTGTAAAATGCAACTTCATCTTATAGTCACATTCACATGCATATCTAAGCCTGTTTTTTTCATGTTAGCGCACTCAGTTCATAAATCAATTGAAAACAATTCGATTTGGCATTATTAATGAAAAAATTAATTTGAAAAGTCTTTATATAAATAAAGTATTTCGATTTATGCAATCCTTATGTTAAATTTCCGTTGACTTAAGTGCGACTTGTGAACGATCTCATCTTAGTTCGATTTATCTCAAAGATGCGGAGATTGTGCATGCAAATGTGGCTTACGATACATTAAAAAAAAACACTGTTCTGTTGTTGAAAGCACGGATATGTTGAGGGGACAGTACACGTTAGTTATTAATTTCTTTTCTCTTTTGCGCTCTTTATAGTACCTTGCCACACGGTCAAAAGAACTTTTCATTTTTGTATTTAAACTTCAAAAACAACTCAAAGTACTTGAGAATATCTAGTGCAAAATTAATGTTTGTTCTCTAGACGAATGCACATGCAAAGAAAAACATGTTATCATGCACACAATAGATTATTACTACGCTACGATCTTTTTACTCACCATTAAGAATTTTCTATATAACCGCTGTTAACGTCTTGAACGTGATTCACGACGATCCGACAGATAAAAATAGCTCATTTTTCCACTATTCTAGAAAGATGAGTCTTATAATGACGTTTTTCATATGTCGATTTTATTGTTTTCAATTCGATAGTTTTCTGACAAAAACCGAGCGAGTTGTGTGCTAAATTCAAAGAAATTAGCAAGTTATTGAAACTGTTGTACAAAAGTTATCCGATGATGTCTTTAAGTAATATTTTCTAGTTCTCTTCCATTCTCTTAATAATGACGAGTATTAATCGCGATTAACTTCGCAGTTATCCTGTAAGTTAATCATATTCAAACTAATCGTGATTAAGAGTATAGTGCAATCGTAATGTATTTTCCTAATATTTTAAATCTTTTACTTTTCGTTTTTCCAGTGGTCTGAAAATACATAGTCTTATAGTATAGTATCACTTAATTTCACAAAATATTTGCTTATGTTCTATTTCTTTTATTTTCAAGCTTATTCAATTTTGAAGTTTTACTTAGAATATAATTTATGAAAAGTTTAACTGAGAAATGTTTATCGTATAGTAGTTTTCAAATGATTATCTTTCTTTCAGTTTTGTATTCCTTGTTCTGATACTATGTCTTGATTTGAACATTACCCATCTTTCGAACAATGTCGAATAATCAAGATATTCCAAATGCATCAGAACAACAGGCGAATATTCACTCGGCTTCATCACCTGCCAGTCTTATGTTGGCCATGATGAACGATCCTCAATTTTCTGATCAAATTCGCCAAATGAATCCTCAATTGTTTGCACGTATGATGAGGATGCCTTCATCCCCGCAAGATTTATCTTCACCAGATCAAACGGTTGATCCATCTTCTCACGACTATAATCATGGACATGGTCATAGCCATTCTCATTCTGGTTCATGTAAACATGCGCATGGTGGTCCACGAATGAATAATTTTATGCGTGCAACTCAACCTATTTCAACAGTACCTCCAAAACTACCACCATCAACGGAAATGAAAATAGTACAAGCTGTTCAATATGGTGAAATAGAAAGATGTAAACAATTAATTGAAAGTGGTCAAGCAGATGTTAATAGTCCAGATGAAGAAGGTTAGTTTTAAAATGCTATCTGTAATAAAATGTGCGGTGTCTCTCAGTGTAAAACTTCTGATTCCAACACTGAGCGAAATACTATTATTTGTTTTCTATTAAAAGAGTATCAATTTTGGAGTTCTGAAGAACAAACATATTTAAACTGTACAAGATTTTTTATTGTAGGCTGTTATTTATTACATTGGGCGTCTATCAATAATCATGTTGAGATCGTTAGATATTTGATTGAAAAAGGTGCAGTAGTTGACATCGCTGGTGGTGATTTACGTTCAACTCCACTCCATTGGGCTTGTCGACAAGGTTGTTTAGAAACATTTTTTCTTTTGATTGATAATGGAGCATCCATTGAATCCCAAGATTCATGTGGAACACAATCGATCCATCTAGCATCACAATACGGTCAGCTCAAATTAGTTGCTTATTTACTGAGTAAGAACACTAACCTGTTATATAGTTGTTTAATAGTCAAATTACTCTGCTTCTATTCTAGGTCAAGGAATCGATGTCGATTGTAAAGATGGTCAATCTTTTACACCGTTGATCTACTCGTGTATGGGTTCGCCAAATACCTACTATTGTGCGACTCAAATTTTGCTGTCATTCGGTGCTCAAATCAACTATCAAGAACCGAAGCGACTCTATACGCCATTACATTTTGCTATAAGTACAAATAATGCAGTTGCTACAAGAGTTTTACTACGACACCCACAAATTAATCTAACATTAAAAAATGTTGATGGTCAAGATCCACTAATATATTCGGATAAAATCCGAAAGAATGCAGATGCAACTTATCTAATACAAGAAAAACTAAGTGATCAAAAATTACATGTAAAAGGACCAACAAAATTGAAACGAATATCTGCAGATAGTAAGTAAAATAAGATAGAAATAACCTGAATTATTAGAAAATATGTCATCGTTTTAGGTTCATGTCGAAAATGGTTGACTCGTTTTTATATTTTATTTGTTTTGAGTTACATTGGTTTTATATTGAATTTGGTCACTTATTCTTATTTAGCTCGATTTCTTCTCATCATTTCTACTGTTGTTCTCACATATAAATTTTTTTCCTATTATTTTTTTGATCAATATACTCGTGATAATTTTGCCTTCTCTTATGTACTTTCATCATCATTACTCATGTGGTTAACTTACATGAAATATTTTCAACACAATTTTACAGACTGGAATACTCTTGAACATTTTTGCTATCATGTATTTACTATTTATGGTATCTATTGTATTTATTGTATTAAAAAAGTCAATCCGGGATATTTACGAAGAATTTCTGATAATAAACAACGAGAAAATGTATGTATTGAATTTGCCAAAGATTCAAAATGGACTCCGGAACATTTTTGTGTAACATGTATTATTCGTCGACCACTGAGATCAAAGCATTGTCCAGTTTGTCATGCATGTGTAGAAAAATTTGATCATCATTGTACTTGGTAAGTATTCATATTATTTCTTAATAACCACATGTTAAAGTCATCATCTTTAAATGTTAAAATATAGATAGATAAATAATGCTCTAGTTCACTTAAGTTAATAAAGTGTTTTATTGATATATTTAGGCTTGATGCATGCATTGGTGGTCGTAATCATTTTTATTTCATTCGAGTATTAACATTTGGCACTTGCGCTTTGTTTTTATGGATTAAACAAGGATTTTCATTATTGGCAAGTCAACCCTCCCTTTCCTTATGGGATATACTCGTTGTCCAATTTGATCCATGGTTTGTTTATATTTCTATTTTGACGATTTTCAATACATTTTGGGTGTTGTTTATGACTCTATTTCATCTGTACAATTCAATTATTTACGGTGTGACAATTAATGAAAGATTGACACGTTTTCGCTACGATTATTTCCGGGATTCATCTGGAAAATTTAAAAATCCATTCAAACAAAGTGTAGTGCAAAACTTTCTAGAAACATTTGGACTTTTTCGCCTTCTTTACATGTGTAATTATAAAATGATAGATTGGGCGAAAGTTTACGATTTGAATGATATCCAGTTGAGTTCAAACAACAAAATAAGTTAGTTCTTATATCGTTGTGGTGTATGATACATTCTTTTTCGACTTGTTATTAGAAATAAATTATTTTGTAATTTTTAGAACTACTATACAATTCAACATAAAGGATATTCTTAAAGAATATAATTATTTCCTTGGCATAAAACAATGAAATCATTAGAATTATATGGCGAACTATATTCCTTTTTCTTCAAATGATATGCAGACGGTTAAAACGAAGAATATACATATGAAAACATTCACACATATTGTCTTAGAAAATAGTATCTCTGTTGTGGAGATATTTTGTTCATTCAATCCAACACGCAGAAATCTAGACGATTACTCAAACAAGAGATCTATTTGTCACAAGCTGAACGATTCTTTAGAGTCCGAAATGGCTCTAAATTTTTTTATTAGTCATATTTTTACAATTATCAAAATTTTAATTATCAATTAATCACATTTTTGGATAATACTGAGAACTGGAATTTTTTCTTCGAAGAAGAGCATCTGTTAGAGTAGGAAATGCATTTCTATGGATGAGCATTAAATGATGGAATCTTTACTAGTAATATTTTATTATAATAATAATTATTGTTTGTGAATGTTCAGGATAGTTTTCAACCTTAGCAGCAGAAAAACATGTCAAGTAATCACCTTTGTCAAAATGTAGCATCTAGAAAACTGATATTTTAGTCTAGTACATCATCATTACCATCATCACTTGGCTGTTCTCGAGCAGGCGACCACGATCTTCTTCCATTTGTGCTCACTCTTAGCATCATCTACAATGCCCATCACTTTCCAATACTTCTTATCGCGAATACCATTGTTTAGCAAGTTCACCACATAACCAAAATAGTCCTGTGGATGCTTCCCTACATTGTTTGTACTATGCATTCGTTGATATAAGCCAAATTTTCTCAAGGACTCAGCATCTGAGCGTCTACAAATATGTCCTACCCATTCGAGCCTAGTCTAGTGCATTACTTGTATGAAACTTGCACTCTGTACTTCGTTGTTGAGTATGGAGATCAAGTACAAAACAAACATTATCACTAGAGTCTAACGTTTTGAATGCTTCCTGATCTGCGCTAAAGTACTAGGTCGATTTCTCAAATCGCGGTAGATTGAGATACATGGTCGTCATTAGAGATTTATACACTGATTATATATATATATTCACGATTATGATAAATGGTAAATCTGTAGAGTCAGTCTTCCGAAAACGAGAAATTAGGAAACCTGTTTCTTAAATAACGAGAAGGAATGTGTATTTTTAGATTATGGTTTCAACGTGTCTGGAAAAGAAAACAGTTGTTATATAAATGCGCACATAGAATTTATTTTTATACATTTTTGGTTTAAATGTCACACAGATCGTCATATATTCGGATATAAATATGAGTTTATAACAATCATTTTTATCTAACGTACTAGTCTGATTGCGACCGTGTGCAATATACTTGCTATATAGTTGAATGAATACCATTACAACCATACATGAACAAACACAAACATTGTCTTTTATGCATGAAGGGATTTCTGCAAGGATGTTGTCTTGCATTTGTTACAAGAGCCGTGCAGACGGAAAAAAAAGATACATTTGTAATCCAAATTTTGAGTTTTCTTTTCTTTTCATATAGAAAAAGGAACTAGCTTAAGAGTCCTATTATAACTTGTTCTGCTTATTTTCTTATAACACAGGAAAGTTGAACGTTGTGGAAATTGAGGGAGTCATAATTTTAGACCCTTTATGTCAAAATCACTCTACGCTGTAAAAAAATCCGTATTTTAAAAAACACTTAAAGCGTTCGGGAAATTGAAATCACACCGAACGGATAAAAGTTTACGAAAGTACCCTTAAAGCGTTCCGGAAAGGGTTTTTCATATCTCTAAAACCCTTTCGTCGTTTGGTATAGTTTCAGTATCCCAAAAGCTTTAAGCGTTCGGGAAAGGATTTTTATTATCACTATAGCGCACTATTATACTCATAGATTTCTGCATCGAAGTGTCGTGCCATTTAATCTTCAGGAAAGTAGCTTCTTAGTGACCGTCCATATTTACAGTCATCTGTTTTTCTATTTATAAGTATCTACCCTCTTTTCACAAATTTCAGTCCTACACTTGTCTGCCGTTAGAGAGAGAAATTGTGGATTTACCTTTGAATTTTTGGATAATACATCATTAATAAATGTTTTCAGCCATACAAGCATATCATCAATTATCCAGTGGAATATATTCATTCTCGTTAAGTTCAGGATGATCCGAGGACGGTAGGTAGGTTAAGCTGAAAAGTGACTTCTCGGTGGACGAGGACCCATCGCCCCATAGACAACTCCTAGTTGATTCAGCAAAACAGCGAGTTCTTCTTTATCGCCTTCTTCTATTCTCTCAAGTAGAAGTTCGAAGTCGATATTTTAATATTTTTTGTATTCGCCCATTCTCGTCGCCCATTCTCGCCCATTCTCGTCAAGTCGATGTAGACTGTTCGGTCCGCGAAGATATTGCCGCGTGTACTCAGTCAATTGCTATAACAGAGCAGCACTATCACTGGTCACCTGAAGGAGAATGTATCCACAGTCCAGTTTCCATTTCGTACGTAGAAGAAATTTGAAATACGAGGGGTTAATGGAGAAGGGCACTTCACTTTCCGTCTTGAAGTAACTGAACTTGTCAAATGAAAGCAAAGCGACTCGAATCGAGTGAAGGATCGATGTTCAATTTCGAACAAAATGCTGAGCCCAACGACACTTCTGACTGGGACAGCCTAAGCGTTTGTTTATCTTCTTTCTCGGTTTCATTATTTCTATCCATCGACAACGTTGATTCTGCATTAGACAATTTCGAAACTTTTGTAAACAATTCGATTGATTTACATGTGCCTCTCAAACCGGTAAAGCAAAACGAGAAATTATTTTTTCAACCCAGCAGACAATTCTATGTTTTTTGCCATCATCAAGATAAACTTTTCGTCAAGGGTAGGACTAATCCATCCCAGTCGAATAAAGTAAAAGCTTAAAATTCTTAGAAATAAGACAATAAGTGAGTTGAGAAAGAGTAAGCGTGCATATTTCGAGAAATTGGCGAGGAACTGTACTAATTCACAAGATTTCTGGAAGGGTATAAATTGTGCTAAGGATGGCAGCTCAAATTTACCAGCTACAGTGTCTTTGGAAAGCAAGTCGGCTAAAGACGATGTATCAAAACCCAATCTTTTCAGTGAGTTTTTTTCAAAATGTTTTTCTCCAAAAAAAGCTGACCCCCATTTCAAACCAAAAACAGTGATCAATGACATTTTTTGTTTAATTCCAGCGTCGAAAGAGTAAATTTTTGAGGCTGTAAACAGTTTAAGGAAGGACTTAGCATCAAGGCCAGATAAGATATCTATTCTGTTTTTGAAAGAGTGTGTGTTAGAACTTCTCGACTTTATTCATCACTTATTTTGTATTCATCCGGCTAAATGGAAATATGCCGATGTGGTACCTGTACATAAGAAACGTCCGAAAGCGCAAGTCGATAAATACAGACCTGTATCGCTGGTTTCTATTCCCAGTAAAATTCTTGGATGCTTTATCTACAATAAAATGTTTGCGTATTTGTCAAAACACAGCTATTTTTTACCAGTTTAGTTTGGTTTTCGACCTAAGTCTAGCACAGATGATGCTTTACTCTATCTTACATACAAAATCTAAATTTAGAAGCGGGAATTGATTCTACGTTAGTATTATTTGATCTTGAGAAAGCTTTTGATTGCGTACCTTGTCAGATACTTCTCACAAAACGTTCTAATTTAGGAGTGAAAGAAAACACAGTCAGTTGGTTTGAAAGTTACTGAACGGGTCATAAACAACGTGTGCATGTTAGATCATCTTATTCGCACTTGGTATATGTGCCGTCGGGCATTCCACATGGTTCCATTCTTGGTCCACTCTTATTTTTAATTTCGTTAACCACTTGCCAACATGTATTTCCAACCCCACTGTATCAATATTATTTGCAGATAATTGTTCGCTCCTTTCTCCTTTTACTACTGTTTGTACTGCCCATGAATGTCAAAATTTCATCACTAAATTAGAAGATTGGTGTTCCTTAAACCTTATGTCGTTAAAGTATTCTAAATGTAATTGGATCTATTTTACTAATCGCTTTTCTTCTATTGCCAATAAACTATCTTTTTCAGTTAATTCCACGGCAATCAAATGTGATGAGACTGTTGTTCTTTTTGGAGTAGGCTATCGCATGATCAAGTGAGAAACGCATATCAATGATATAGCTTTAGCTTGTAGAAGACGACTCGGTGTAATGTACAGGGTATTCAAAATGTTCCTCAGTCTATTCGTTTAAGAATATATAAGTCATGCATTTTGAGTAAGTTAGATTATTGTTGTGTGGTGTTTACAGTTATTGGCATAGCTCTCTGTTTTAGATAAGATTACGACGCTAGCAGCAAGGCTTATCTGTAGAAAGTTTAACGGCAAAATATAATATAATATAATATAAAATGTAATAGTCAGTGGGATTGATCTTTCATATAAATCCGTTGTTCAAAGTTCAATTTCACAATTCTTTTGAACAACATGTTAGTGCTATATGGTTTATTAAGGGTAAATTACTTTCTTGATGTGATTCTGTGTAGGTTTTTTATTCTTTTTATTTTTTGTGAAGTTTTTGTTTACTTTCTCTAGTTAAGGTGGTGGAACTAGGTATAAGATTACACTTTTTCCTGCTTTCCTGTGCGACAAACTGTATTTTTGTTTTTTCTAAAAACAAAATAAACTCAATTTAGTTCAGTTCTCGATTTTTGCTCGTCGAAAGAAAAGAGGTGAACGACAGTAATATTATATATATATATTATTCTTGTCAACAGTGCATATTGTTCTAATGACAGCCTGAAGCATTCATGCTCCTTTTCTACTTTCTACTTCCACCACTTCAATCACAGATGAACAGTAACTGATTAACTCGCTTTAGAAAAAAGAGAAGAAAATGTCAAAGTCTAACCAGGTCGAAAACAACTGACATTTAATAGGACATAAATGGCCTGTTAACGAAATGGCTAACTACAGGGTTTCAGAAAATTCAGGGTAAGGATTCTCCTAAGGGATTTTTTATCTAATAAAACATTATTAATAAGACTACATACTGCGAAAATAATCATTTTTTAACTCAAAACACTAGGTGTCAGCCTGCTTCACGGACAATACTCACAGTTAATGTTTTATTAACAAACAACTTCTTCAAATGCGAATGTCATTCCAACGTTTGCTATTTCAAGTTTGTAATTCAGGATCACCCGTGACTATCTTTTCTCATAGCTATTACACTCGAGAAATCACGTCGTATTTCTCACACTCCCAATATGACATAGAATCTCGGGAGACTACCTTAATAAATACCATTACCGTACTCGATTTTCTATTTTTCAGAACAGAAAAAACTTTCTTCATTTTGCTTCGTATGCACGTAATGTGTTAGGCGAAGGTAAATATGATAGATAAGTGGATATGAGAGATACAATGAAATAGTATCTTCTAATTATAGCTAATTGATTTTTCATTTTTGCATACAGGTTTTTGGATGATAATGATTCTCTAGGGGTGAACGAAAAAGTTTTTGTTTTGAAAAAAAAATTTACCATGCATGAGCAATTATTGGTTCGTACAACTCAAAATCATGTATGCACAGAGGGCACTTTCACACATGAGAAAAAGTGGTCATGCATTTCCACAGCGTGGAAGATACTAAATATATCGTATAGGTATCAAAGAATTTCCATGTACAAGAAATGTTGTATGTTTTGAGCTTTCGGGAAAATGATGATGGCTCTAAAACAAAGTATTTTTCAGAATTAGAAGATTTCTGATTTTGAACAGGACACTTTTTTCTATATGCTAGCGTTATTAAAATTTTTTATTGTTCCCATCAATGAGAAAAAATTGGATATTAAAATTACGCCTTTTTTTATGCGTAATACCTGTTGAAAGAGAGAAAGTGTATAATTTCCATCCTATAGTATTTTCCTAGTGTTAAACTTGAACGAAAGCTAAAAACTAGGTACAGTTCTATCACAATTCTTTTTTGGTTTTCGATTAAAAAATTTCTAAAAGCAAATACGATTTAATTAGAAGCCGTCACTCACTCTTTGATCAATAAATCTTAAGATAACTTTGATAGAAAATCGACTGATTGTGTATGTTTGTTTGTGTATGTTTGTTTGTGTAGACTATAAGAGAGCGATTAAATAAGTTTAAAACCCGATTTGTTCACATGAAGAACAAAATAAGAAGGCGTTCTTCCCATAGTATTAATCTGTAGTAATTTCAGAGTTGAATCTGAAGACGACAATATTTCCTGTATGCATTCTATTTTAATCGCATTTTTATCATCTTATTTCTACACTTTTTGCTCATAATCTAGAACTATCTGAGTATATAAAGTTTCAAATTGAGATTCAGTACGCCGACATACACCAGAAAGAACACTTTTGCGGTTACAATATCCTTACTGAACAGGATTGTTCTTTTGGAAACGTACCAGACTTTACATCGACTTGATGACAACATGATGAAACTTTGAGAGCTAGTAGAACTCAACATTCTAAGCATAACTGTTATCTCGAAAAAATTTTAAAATGTCACTATCAGGTCCGGACGGCCTAGGCCAGAAGAGGGTTTTGGCTAGTTCCTTAACCTTACAAGATAAAAAGCTGCAAATTTTATCATAGATACTACTCGTTAATGTAACCATTTCTTGTACTAGAAACGTTTTTTTCTGTGTTTTTTGGGAAAAAATTATACAAAATGGTCATTTTTGACGTTTTTTCTGCTCCAATATTTCTGTGAAGACAAAGCGAAAATTCAACACCAATAAGTGTTTCAGAATGCCATAACTGTCTTCTTTCCAACTGTGAATGGTCATTCTTTCAATTGTCATGGTTATTTCTGAGACCGAATGGCAGAGCAAGCACTGAGGGCTACTTTCTCATTTTCCCCAACTTTGCACAGACGCTAGAGACAATCAAAAATGACCATTTTGTATAATTTATCTTGTAAGGTTAAGGAACTAGCCAAAACCCTCTTCTGGCCTAGGCCGCCGTACCTGATGCTGGCATTTTTTCGAGATTTTTCGAAATTTTTTCGAGATGGCAGCTATGCTCCCAAAGTTTCATCTTGTGGGTATCAAGTTGATGTAAAGTTTGGTACACTTCCAAAAGAAGAATCCAACATCATTTTTGAAGCAAATATCGATTTCATTCAGTTTCTAGGTAGTGTGAAAGGTAAATTAGTATCTTGCCTATATGTGTAACATGTTCAATTATCCACTTAACAATCTTCATAGGTTAAAAGGCTCACTCTACAAATGCCATAAATAAAAAATCTTGACTTATCTTATGAGATTGAATATGTGCAATTCAAATCATTAGTTTGTTTCTCAGAGGTTCCTACAAAGTTTTATTAATTGATTGTTTTAATGGATATATATGATACCGTTTAAACTTTCTTTTTTCTTCTTCTTCTCTATAAACAAAAGAGAATAAGCAACCACTATATAGTTTCTTTCTCGTATATAATTACCACTCTTACTTCCGTTTTTAAACATGACACTAAATGATGAAAAAGTAGACAGAGAGAGAATAAAAATGAAAATGTGTCAAACTATGGATAGTCTAATCAAATATGAATTAATTTGACCATCACGCTTCTTATATATTTCTTTTTTATTGTAATGAAATAGAAAAACGACATAAGTTTTGAAAAGAAAGAATGAGAAAAACAGGAAAGCAGGTAAAAAGAGCTTCAAATTCATTTGTATTCAGAAATTTTCTTTTCTTAATTTATAACACTAGTACCCATTGCATGGTGTCTTAATCCAACATATGGATAATTGTTACAAAGATATCAATTATTTAAATAAGAATTGCAACTAATCAGTTTTTTAAATTTCTAAACTTATTTCTCCTATGTCGTGACCTTTTGCTTGCTTCCACACGATATTATCTCACTAATGTATATACAAAAACTTTCAGTTTTCATCCAGATTTTGCTTGTATTATTTCTACGCATTTTCACTAGTTAACCATCAAAACCAGCGGTGACAAGTGAAAACGAAATGCCTCAAAACGCACTGTGACATTTCTTTTGTACACATGGGCAATCTCTTATTTCAGATTATTTCAAAGAATATTTTGAATTCATCTTTTCGATCTCCATTAGATATATTGACATTCTTCAGTCTCCAAGTATTAGTTTCATCATGTATGAGCACCTTACATTGACTGAGAGAACCCATCATCTGGTCAGGTATTAGAAGTGACATCAAATCGGTATACTCGTATAGTTCAAATATATATTCAAGAAAAAAACTAAACATACCACTACCGAGCTTTGACTGCTATAGAAAAAAAGATGAATTTGTCATTTTTTAGGTAGTTTTGAGTCTCCAATTAGCTGGAAACAATCAATTTTTAGATAGGTAAACCGTTGAATGAAATATAATGATTCGATCTTTTTCATTACAACTCTAGTAATTTTTTTTTCTAACTAGATTATGTTTAATAAGAGAAAAAAATAACACTCATATCAAGGGGGGAAAAGCGGAATGACCTGGAATGGCCCATTCCAGGCCATTCCACACCATTCTAAAAGGATTTTCCCCCTTGACTAAAATCCTTTGATCTGAAGTGAATCACGAAATACATGGTTAACTTCTAAAACAACCGATAATCGGAACTGATTTTATCTCTCAAATGTATTGAAGAGATTAATGAAGATCATCTGACGTGTATAAACTACATTCAAACCTCAGAAATGCCATTATAGTAATACATTGCTATTTTTCTAGTATTTTCATTAATTATATAGAAAATTAATTGATGAAAATCAATGTTTATTGTCTCATTTAATATCCTCTTTTTACTGTACGGTATTCTTTTCTCGTATATTTCTTGTATTTATATTGTACTTCTCTTTAGGAGATTAATATATAGACTACTATAATTAAAAAAAAACGTTCACTGATCTTTTTTTCTATTTCTTCTGTTCTTTTCAATCAAATAAAAACAACAGTAGTAATAAGATACAAAGGCTTTTGCGTGTCGACATATCGATTGATGCTGATGATGAAACACTTTTTCTCTCAGCATATCTCTATAGAGAATGACACATTATGTTACTCTTCTTTTTACATTTTTATAAACTATTTCATGCTTAATCATCTATATACCTATAGTAGAAAAGAATAAAGACAAAAACAGTATGTTGAATAGCCTCTCTATAAATAAAAACTGAAGTTTATGAGATATACGATTGAAAGATAGCAATTTTTCAAGAAAAAACGATGATTTAAATCAATATCGTATAATTCTTCGTCGTATATTACCTACATCATCCTATTATGTCGATTTTTATTTTAACAAATTATTTTTTTGATTCATAGATAGAGAAGAGAGATGAACGCGTGAATCCAAGGGTAAATATCCTTTTGTTTTCCATACAGAGGAAAACATTCAAATGAAATAAGCTTCTGAATATCACATTATTCTCTTTGAATGAGAATTGATTTCACACATGTCTGTTTGCATCAACAAATAGTTATATATGATGAAAACACAATTTAGTAGCACAAGTTTAGAAAAATTATTTTTTGTACAATAACTCGATTTTTATTCACATTATTTTAGTCTTAAATGTTAACAAACAATTCTGTAAACGTTGAACTTTGAATTAATGGCAGCTGCCTACGGTAGATCAAATCGTAGTCAATCAAAAGCGATGATTTTAACAATAGGGGTAAGTAAAATTAATTTTATCAACTTCCTTTCTAATTTGATAATCGTCATTGAAAGAACTGAAAATTAGTGGTATTTGATTATATACTGAAAAACATACATAGCTTTCATGCACAAGACATTGAATGGTTCAGTCTCGATTCGTCAGCTAATTAAGCAAAAATAATTGAAATTTCTAACTGATCGACTAGCATCAGTCCCTAATTAGAGAATGAAGCCTCCAAAATAATTAAAGAGATTAGTAATTACATATGTAATTAAAGAAAACTATACAAGAATTCTAAAAACATTACTTACTGATATTGTTTTTCTTACCAATAGTCTTACTAATTTTAATCAGATATTCATCGAGAGTTAATGTATCAGTATTATACCGATTCATTAAATCAAGGACACGTTCATTTCTATTTACATTCGGTTTCTTTCGTAGTGCTGCTGTTTGTTGATTTTGTATTTATTTAATTGTGACCACATTGTACGCATAATCACTTTTTAATTTCTTAACAAAAAGACACAAATTTGGATTAGTAAGTGCTACTTGAAAATTGAGATAATGACCTTCATACGGCGTTTTTCAAACTTGTACGGAATGCTTCACATTCATTGCGCTCGTCATTGAGTTGATGGTTATGTGATGTAAAAACAACTGGTGCTTCGGAATCTTTTTGTACTGCAAGTTGAACGATTTTCACAACGCCAATATGTATTATTATTGCGAACTCTATCTTTTAAATAACAATATCCTAAAAATAATAAACATGGCTTACCTCTCTCTTTCGATTGTTGAATACATTTTTATAACGAATAATATTGAATAGTTTATTTATTTATTTATTTATTTAACGCGGAACCGCTTACGCTTATAGCGTCTAGGTACAATAAATAATTGAATAATTTTTTTATTGTAAGAGGAAAAACACAAGCATTTATACGTCTCAGCTTGTTTTAGAAAATACATCATTTTTTAAAGCTAACGGTTTAGTTATGTTTCTAATTAACGGGTATTACAGAAAGAACGATGTATGTAGTTCTTATTTTTAGTTTTTCTCCTCTCCATTTATACTTACAGAGCTCATTTTTTTAACCAAAAGATTCCCCATTCATTTCTCTACAAAATGGTGTATAGAAGGAGATCCTAAGGTTTGAGACGCTATCTTAATTGAACAAAAATCAAAATGTCCTAAAAAATTAACAAATGTAAGCAAGACAATTTTGAAGTTTGAACGCTATTTTGAAACTATAAGAAGAAGATCACAGGTCATTTCTTAGCACATTTAGATGTCCTCTTTCATACGGCGCAAGACCCATTTCGTCTCCATCTTTCCAGTGTAATAAAAATGACTCATTAATAATTAGCATTACTCAACAAAATGTGCTAGTGTCAGCATTTCGAATATTTTCAGAAAGTTACATCAAACGTTTCGCACATGAGTCAAGTAGACCAAACATTTGTCTTCAAAATGATGCAGGAATGAGCCTGATTGATTCATTTTTGGCTGAACACTGTTCATTTTACAAATAGCCCGAAAATGCAGGTTGAAAAAGCTAAAAAAACGGTCATAAGGCTTTTGCAAAAAACATTAGTGAAAACAGAGAAATAACAATACAAAATCCGCATTACAACTAATCGATAGAGAATTTTGAGAGCTATATTTTCGTCTACTCGCTCTGGACACAAAGCATACGTTCAACTTCATACTGATGAAATACACTTTTTTAAAGAAGAAGAATTAACAGAATTATTTAGATGCCGACGAATCGGGACGATATCCTTTGAATTTATACTATTACTAATAGAACAATAATTGTAAATCACTCAATAACACCGTAAAAACAAAAGGCTGAGAAAGTCTAAAGACAGACAGTGCAGCTCTGTAGTGATGTATAGTAGCATCGGATCCCAACAATTACTATATTAGCGCTCTCTCTGGAACTTTTGCTCTTCTCAACTCCATGAAAAGAATCGTAGCCCTGCTGCCAATAGATGTGTTCTCACTC
The DNA here is from genome assembly GCA_905250885.1 of Didymodactylos carnosus. Lineage (NCBI taxonomy): Eukaryota > Metazoa > Rotifera > Eurotatoria > Philodinida > Philodinidae > Didymodactylos > Didymodactylos carnosus. The sequence continues at coordinate 40,256 of CAJNOQ010000730.1, forward strand.
TCTAAAAACTTTCCTGACGAGTCAAAAATCAATTACATTAGTCATACGGAAAATTCTTGCAGCTCTTCGGTATCCGAAGAGAAGATACTGGAGCATTGATGTTGACCTACCGACAAGAATAAGCGATATTTTAAATTTTGTTTTTCAACGAATATACTCGGACGAATGGGCAACATTTTGATGAAAATCGTTTGCTGAAAGACCATTCCTTAGCTGAGTTATGGTTAAAACAAAAACAATGTTTGGATTATACGGAAAATTTTTGCAGCAGTAGTATGTTGAGATACCGTTTTTGAAATCTATGAGTGACAATTGCAGATGCCATTTTAGTATTTTAGTGTATCTTTTTGGTTTTGTAACATACGGTTAAGGGTATTTCTAATTCCACAGAATCAAATAACCTTTTTCTGGTTCTGGAGAATACGAAAAGTTTTAGAGAGTAAATAAATCAGGAATGACGCGGAAGGGTGGTATATATAAGAGCGATGTACCACATCATCGGCTGGCCTTTTCAAAATCCTAGACCAAAATATTACAGATCTTTAAGTTTTAGTGGCTCTTTTGTGTGCTAGTAGCGCATGACGTTATGCTAGTAGTGATGACGTACATTATAAATATGGTGCCCTATCAACAGTGCGATGAAGGCAAAAGATCAGAGAACAAATTAAAGGCAAAACCTTCTTCAGAAATGGTGATCTCTTCAATCTGTAACTATAAATTAATTCTTACTCTTCAAAGACGTCGCCTTATCATGACGTTGACATGAAGCAGAGCCCTGCAGGTTGCCAATATTTGGCAACCTATAACCTAACCTATAAAAAATTTCACAACCTAATCCTAACCTAACCATTGAAAAAAAAATAGAACAACCTATAATCTAACCTAGCCTATAACTTTTGCAACCTAATCCTAACCTAACCTATAGGTTAGGTTAGGATCAACCTGCAGGGCTCTGACATGAAGTTTTCATCGATAAATATAAGGAGTCTTCGTCCTAAGATGCATGCGAATCGCACGTACGCTTCAATAAGTCAACATGTACTTCTGTTCCTTCCTGAAACGTGGCTTGACGATACTACTACAAATCTTGAGATTGCTCTTCCCGGTTATCAGAATCCCATCTGTTTATATAGAAACCGTCAGAGAGGAGGATGTGCAAGATACGATGGACCGCGATCAGTATCCTTAGTGCCAGCGCTGCGCAATGTGACTGGAGCTACTGCAACAGATACAGATAAGAAAGTTCAGATACTAAACAGGTATTCTGCGAATATTTGTACTCGGAGTGATTCACCTATTGATCCACTTACTGCTGATTAGTTACATGATCCACAATTAAACTACATTCATTCTATGTTTCATTGCCTGATATCAATATAAGTCTGAGTAAACTGTTCATTAGTTTTGCTGCTGCTTGCGGTTTAACGAATCGTACGTTGAAAAGTCTTGCTCCATTTATTTTATTTTATTATCTCACACATTACGAATATTATTAATTCTGTATATCCTCTTTGTTGGAAGTATATGGCTATTTGAAGAAGAATAAACTATTTTCCGCTTTTCAGTCTAGCTTTATTGCTAAGATAGCACGAAGAGTGTATTGCTTGATGTTGTCCATCAAATTCACAAAGGAATGGGTGATGATAAGATTATAAGGGCTGCTGTTTTGCCAGGTTTTCAGAAGGCACTTGGCATTGGCAGTACATCTTTTTCCGTATTTTCATCAACGGTTAATGAAAATACGCTAAAAGGTAAAAAGGTAACGCATTGAAGCGGATTGAAAGCTGTCTTTCGGACCGCACAATTCAAACATTATTCGAGGGTTGTATATCGCTGCCATTTAAAAGTCACAAAAGGCGCCCCACAAGGTTCGGTTCTGATCCTTGTTATTTCTTATATATAGATGACTTACCATCCGATCTCAAAGTTAGATAAGTGGTGTATTCGACTTGCGAGGGAACCTCTCGAGGTGATTAAAAGCTTTTCGAGACTATTTTCATCATGTAGGGAACAGTCAGCAATGAAAAATCTCAAGTTGGTGTGGGCCCATGCACCTTTTTGACGGAGATATGAGTTAATTAATGAAAATGCCATTAATAATAATTAATTAATAGCTC